>WNWK01032500.1:0-21851 GCA_009830355.1 Cherax destructor
GGGTGTGGGTGGGTGGTCGCTCTCGCTTGTAAACAATAGCACACTGACGCTCCCTGGAGTGCGCGCTCAGCTGGGCGCCAAGCGGACACGTCCGGTACGAATGTCGTTACACGAAGCAAACATCATAAATCACAATCAAATTTTTTACGTTATAAATATCGGTTATCGAAAATAACGTAAAATGATAGCATCGTAAGTCGGGGTACCACTGTATGAGTGTACCATGCAATTGAAAAAAGTGCAACAAAAGAGGACCGTGTACAGATGGTCCCGCCCGTCAGGGCCACATTTCAAATTTCAGTAAATAAATACTTATATAAAAATTTCTAGTGCATATATGAATTCTGTAGTGGTCTGGGTGTGTACAGAACATTCTTATTGTCATTCCAGATCAATGAGAAATTTTTCTATGGTGAACCCTTCCAACAGAAGTTCAAATATCTCTGCATTTTGGTGGAAAGTGACTCAGATCCAGAACCAGATGACCTGTTGCCATCTCCAGTGCAGTACCAACGTGCAGAAAGGCCTAATGACAGTGTGAGGTTTGACCAAAACGATAGGTTTGATAAAATGCTAGGTCACTGGCCAGTGCAAGACAGAATATTTACATGCAATTACTGCAGCAAAACGAAAAATCATGTCACATCCTCATTTTTGTGTGCCGTATGCAAGGTAAATCTATGCATCAAGAAGGAAAGAAATTGCTTCATAGCCTTTCATTGTAGCAATTAGTGATCAAGAATGATTGTTTTTTCTCAGGAAATTCAGGAATTAGGGACTTGAAAGTTTTATCACTTTGCAATGTGTCCATGTTGCTCTTTGGTTCACTTTTATATTTTTTATACTTACAAAATGTTTGGAAACAAGTTCCATTTGTGTTTTTTATATTGTCTATTAGTATAATAAAATAGAAAAATACTTATTTGGTGTTTTATTAACAATTGCAAATTTGCAACATTCAGAATTTGACACCCTTTAATGGTCGGGACCGTCTACAGACGGTCCTTGAATATTGGCAATTGCGCGAAAAGTTTTTTTAGAATTTCAATTATATGGGCTCATTATCCTTACATTGAGCTACTCTATCCACTCATATGAAATACATTTCGAAATTATCATTTTCCAGGGAGTGCCCGGTAAAGGGATAAATAAGAAATATTCACACTTATATAAATAAGGAATATTTACACTTATCTTGGAGGAGATGGTGGCAGAGGGCGGCTCTGGTTTCAGTGCCCTTATAGTATACCTCAAACAACAATGGAGGAGTTTAGCTTTGTGTCGTCATTTTCTATCGCTTAATTGCTTAACTTACTTGCTACACTGTTAATGCTACTCTTTATCGCTGGCTGGTGCTATAGCCTTTATCGACTTGTGCTGCTTTAGAATCGTACATATCATAGAATCACTGAAGAAGGCACATTCTCCCCTCTCTTCCTCCTCCACTTCAGTACTTTGCTACAATTTCTTTCTTCAATTCTATTGTGTTTGTCACTTTCTTTACCAAAGGGCTGCCACTATGAAGTTTCTTTGGGCCCATTGTGGCTTATTTCACAGTCACAATCAATAAACAAGCACTAAACACAATGAATTTATTGTGATAAACAAAGCTAGACTGGCTCACGACGCCTGCTTGGTGAGGCGCGCAAGCGCGGGGCAGGCGAGCAGGTCTGGGATGCAGGCAAATAATCGGGCAAAAATTGGGCTGAAAAAAGCGATCAATAATCGAGACGGCCAATAATCAGACCAGCCGATTTCTGGGGGTCCACTGTACGTATTTCCAAAATTATATATGAAGGATCTGCTTTTTTTTGTGAGCTGATACATCTGTGTGGGTCATGTTGTGTAAGGACTAGTAGAGGCTTGATCCTTGTTTGCAAATCATGAGACATACACTCTTACTTATTTACCCATGTCATCCACTAAGAGTTGGAGAGTCCTAGTCATCCATGCTAACTACAAGAGAGAGAAGTTCCTACCACATCTTCTTCAAGTACTCAAAACTGTGCTAGATTTTGAATCTTACAGTGCTCCACAAGAAACCTCTTATGCAGAAATACATTAATGATGTCAGCGTCATTCACATAGCTCAATGTTATAAACAGAGTTCTCTCAAATATGTGAGAGCAGTAAATTTTATCCTAGACATGAGAGAATGAGTAGTCTCTGTGGTAAGTGTTTTATTTTTTTAACACACCGACCATCTCCCACCAAAGCAGGGTGACTTAAAAAAGAAGAAACACTTTCACCATCACTCACTCCATCACTGTCTTGCCAGATGGGTGCCAGTATTACAGTTCAAAACTGTAAATATCCTCACCCCTCCTTCAGAGTGCAGGCACTCTACTTTCCACCTCCAGAACTCAAATCCGGCTAACAGGTTTCCCTGAATCCCTTCGTAAATGTTACTTTGCTCACACTCCAACAGCAAGTCAAGTCATAAAAAAACCTTGCCTCCAGTCGCTCCTATCTAACATAATCACGTATGGTTGCTGGAAGTCTAAGCCCCTCACACACAAAACCTCTTTTACCCCCTCCCTCCAACCTTACCTAGGATGACCCCTACCCTGCCTTCCTTCCACTACAGATTTACATGCTCTCCAAGTCAATATTTTGTTCCATCCTCTCTAAATGTTCAAACCATCTCAGCAACCCCTCTTCAGCCCTCTGGATAATACAGTGGTACCTCGAGTTACGAGCTTAATTTGTTTTAGAATGCTGTTCGAGTCCCGATACCGAACGAATTTGTTCCCATAAGGAATAATGTAAATTAGATTAATCTGTTTCAGACCCCCAAAAATACACTTACAAAAGCACTTACAGAAATACACTTACATACCTGTTCCAGTTGAGAGCTACTCGTATGTCAAGGTACAACTGTACTTTTAGTAATCCCTTACCTCCTAATTTCCAAGCTACGAATTCTCTGCATAATATTCACACCACATATTGCCCTCAGACACGACATCTTTATTGCCTCCAGCCTTCTTGTTATTGCAACATTCACCACTCATGCTTCACATCCATATGAGAGCATTGGCACCACAATACTCCCAACATTCACCTTTTTTGCCTCCATGGATAAAGTTTTTTGTCTTCACAGGTGCCTCAATACACCTCTCACATTTTTATCTACATCAATTCTATGGTTCACCTCATCTTTCATAGACTCATCTGCCGATCAGTCCACTCCCAAATATCTGAACACATTCACTTCCTCCATACTCCCTCACTCCAATCTGATACCCAATCTTTCATTGCCTAAATGTTTTTTGTTACCCCTCATCACATTATAATATACATTTAGAAAATACTAGAAGGATTAGAACCAAACTTGCACACGAAAATCACTCCCTATGAAAGCAAAGCAAAAGACTCAGCAGGAGATGCAACATTCCCCCAATGAAAAACAGGGGCGCCACGAGTACATTGAGAGACAACACAATAAGTGTCTTGGGCCCAAGACTGTTCAACTGGCTCCCAGCATACATAAGGGGGATTACCAATAGACCCCTGGCTGTCTTCGAGAAGGCACTGGACAGGCACCTAAAGTCAATACCTGACCAACCAGGCTGTGGTTCGTACGTCAGTTTGAGTGCGGCCAGCAGTAACAGCCTGGTTGATCAGACCCTGATCCCCCATGAGGCCTGGTCTCAGACCAAGCCGCAGAGGCGTTGAACCCCGAAACCCTCTCCAGGTAAACTTTGCTTTGTCCTATGTTCAGTTTTAATTTCCCCCCTCCCAAATTCATCCACCAACCTTTGCAATGACATATATCCAGTAAAATTGGATTTTTTTATTCTTATTTTTCTACTATTTTGGTCTTTTAAGGCTATGTACAAGGAATACATAAAACATTACAATTGTTTCAGAGTGAATTATTTCTCAAAACATGGAAATTATTCACTCTGGGTTATCCTGGGTTAAATATACTTAAGTGTGCTTTGTGGCTGAATTCCACTGTTAGTATTGTGAAATTGTAATTAATCTGGATTGAATAAGTCATCTTTTTGCAACTTGCACACCTTGTTTGCTGGTAGGGAAGTTGGTGGTGGAACAACAGCTCTTGGTTCCTTTACTGTTGCTAGTGAGGCATATTAGTACATCAGACACAGTCATCACCTGAGTAATTAACCATGACACACTGTGTGAACATTGCTGGCCTTAGATTTTTTCAAATGTATGAATAGATGGAAGAAAACCCAGAGTTGTGCTATGGTCAAAAATATTGGCAGGTGGCAGATTTGTGGGTAAGTTTTAACTCAAGTTACATTTTTCTAACACATGTAAGATCGGGGCCGATTCTTTGGTAAAAAAAAAAATCCAAAAATATTTTGTCACTACAATACAATTTAGTTTTACCTCTGTTGCTAGTTTAACCCTTTGACTGTTTCGGTCGTATATATACGTCTTACGAGCCACTGTTTCGGACGTATACCTGGAGTCTACCTGGAGAGAATTCCAGGGGTCAACGCCCCCCGGCCCAGTCTGTGACCAGGCCTCCTGTTGGACCAGAGCCTGATCAACCAGACTGTTACTGCTGGCCGCACGCAGTCCAACGTACAAACCACAGCCCGGCTGATCAGGTACCGACTTGTGGTGCCTGTCCAGTGCCTGCTTGAAGACAGCCAGGGGCTTGTTGGTAATCCCCCTGATGTATGCTGGGAGGCAGTTGAACAATCTTGGGCCCCTCACACTTATTGTGTTGTCCCTCAACGTGCTAGTGGCACCCCTGCTCTTCATTGGGGGGATGTTACATCGCCTGCCGAGTCTTTTGCTTTCATAGGGAGTGATTTTTGTGTGCAAGTTTGGTACTAACTTGCCTAAATTCTAGCGGCCTCAAATCAAACAGGAGAAAGCTGGTAGGCCTACATGTGAGAGAATGGGTCTGTGTGGTCAGTGTGCGCAGTATAAAAAAAATCGGGCAGCCAGTGGTGCATTGTGGGAACGCCATTTCAGCAGTCCTTGTTCAGCATGCCTAGCGGTAAGAATTATCTGACTCCTTGGCGCATCTGGGACTGTTCTCATCCTCAATGATAGCTCTAACACAGATGGAAGTGTCTCTGAAGATGAATTTCATGGTTGTGAGGAGTTTGTGACCGAAAGCAATGCCCAGGATACCAGAAGGAAGGAAGGAAAAAAGAAAGAAAGTAAGGAAGAGATGAGAGGAAGGAAGGAAGGAAAGAAGAGATGAAAGGAAGGAAGGAAAGAAGAGATGAAAGGAAGGAAAGAAGGAAGGAGGAAAAGAAGGAAGGAAAGAAGAAAGAAAGGAAGGAGAGATGAGAGGAAGGAAGGAACAAAAGAAGAAAGAAAGAAAGGAAGGAGAGATGAGAGGAAGGAAGGAACAAAAGAAGAAAGAAAGGAAGGAGAGATGAGAGGAAGGAAGGAACAAAAGAAGTAAGAAAGGAAGGACGAAAAAAAGGAAGGAATGAATGAAGGAAGAAAGGAAGGCAGGAAGGAAGAGATGAGAGGAAGGAAGGAAGAGATGAGAGGAAGGAAGGAAGAGATGAGAGGAAGGAAGGAAGGAAGGAAGGAAATAAGTAAGAAAGGAATGAAGGAAGAAAGGAAGCTAGGAAGGAGGTTGTGGGGAAGACATGGGTCCCCTTTTGTGTTGACAGGTTGACAGCAGTGAGGGTGGTGAGTAATGGTATAATATGTCATTTTGACAGCTGGCTTACCCTGACTCAGCAAATTTATATGTCCACACACACACAACTTCAAGCGCTAAGGGAAGTTGATGTAAAGTGTCCAGTCATTATATATGTGTATATATATTATAGAACAATAGGTTGGTAGGTAAGTAAGTAGGTAGGTAAGTAAGTAGGTAGGTAAGTAAGTAGGTAGGCAAGTAAGTAGGTACGTAAGTAGGTACATAAGTAGGTACATAAGTAGGTACATAAGTAGGTACGTAAGTACATAAGTAGGTACATAAGTAGGTACATAAGTAGGTACGTAAGTAGGTACGTAAGTAGGTACGTAAGTAAGTAGGAAGGACTGTGGGGAAGAAGAGCTTGGGACCCCATGGGTGTTGACAGGCAGAGGGTGGTGAGTGGTGGTATAATATGTCATTTTGACAGCAGCCGCACCCTGACTCAGCATATTTACAAGTCCACACACTCACAACACCCAGCTTCCAGAAGCTAAATGTCAGTTCTATGAAGTGTCCAGTGACTATATATGTGTATATATAGAAAACAGAAGGAAGGAGATGAAAGAAAGGAAGGAAGGTATGAAAGGAAGGAAGGTAGGAATGTAGGAAGGAAGGAATGTAGGAAGGAAGGAATGTAGGAAGGAAGGAAGGAATGTAGGAAGGAAGGAAGGAATGTAGGAAGGAAGGTTGGAAGGAAGGTTGGAAGGAAGGTAGGAAGGAACGTAGGAAGGAATGCAGGAAGGAAGGCAGGCAGGAAGGCAGGAAGGAAGGCAGGAGGGAAGGTAGAAAGGAAGGTAGGAAGGAAGGCAGGAAGGAAGGCAGGAAGGAAGGTAGGCAGGAAGGACGGAAGGAATGACGACCCAGAAACAACAACCAGCTTCCAGAAGCTAATAGCAATTCTATGAAGTGTCCAGTGATTATATATGTGTATATATAGAAACCAGAAGGAAGAAAGAAAGGAAGGATGAGATGAAAGGAAGGAAGGAATGTAGGAAGGAAGGTTAGAAGGAATGTAGGAAGGAAGGTCAGAATGATGACCCAGACACAACAACCAGCTTCCAGAAACTTATAGCAGTTCTAGGCACGTGTCCAGTGACTATGTGTGTATACAGTAGGGCCCCACTTATACGGCAGGTTAGGTTCCAGGCTAGTGCCTTAAAGCAGACATCGCCGAAAAGCAGAACGCCATTTTTTCCACTTCTAAATGCATATAAATGCCAGACAACAAGCTTACATTAACTTATATTAAGTTAGCAATAGCACTAGGCATTAAAAAACACAATAACCCTAGGATTCTCTGAGTGATAAATTATTATAGGTTTTAACTTGCAATCCCCAGCAGCATTAGCTCCTAGCAAGAGTGTTAGTTGAAGACTCAGATGAGTCAAAGGGATGTTAGGAAGCATTTCTTCAGCCATAGAGTAGTCAGGAAGTGTAATAGTCTGGCAAGTGATGTAGTGGAGGCAGGAACCATACATAGCTTTAAGACGAGGTATGATAAGATCATGGAGCAGGGAGAGAGAGGACCTAGTAGCGGTCAGTGAAGAGGCGGGGCCAGGAGCTAAATCTCGACCCCTGCAACCACAATTAGGTGAGTACACTCTTTGGTTATCCTGGGTTCTCTACACATATGCTGCTATATGTAACTGTATTTGATGGCTATCTCAGCGATCAACATATACCTTGTTAGTAAGTTCATTCAGGTATACACAAATACAGTTACATAGATTATCATACATAGCAAATATGCGTAGACAACCCAGGATAACCCAAAAAAGTTAGTTCACTGAGTTTAATCATTTTTAACTTGGCACTTAAAGTAAGAGGCTTACGACTCCTCTTTTTATCACAACTAAGCTTAGACGCCATAGTCAATGAGAGCCAACTAGTAAACGAAAGAGTAAACGAGAGAGAGAACGAGATACGGAGTTCAGAGAAGGTAAAAAAAAAAAACTGAACAGGTAGTGGGCGATCACTCAGTCAGGCGAAATGAATGCGATTAATACGTGTCTACTTTTAGTTCATTCACATACGTTTGTAAGAATTTGTGAGACTTTTACCTCAAAATAATTTTTTTATTATAATAATAATTACCTCACAATACAAATACTCTTACATTGTGTACTAGTACAAAATAAACAAACAGCAACACTCCCATTCTCATGCAACACACTATTTTTAGTGTTAATGATAGTATTACCATTATTATTATCATAATAAAAAAGAAGTGCTAAACCCACAAGGGTCGTGAATAACTATATATAGAGTGAAGGCATATGAAAGGAATATTTTTCTACAGTTATCCCTCAATGTTTATTTGGACATGATACAAAGAATTACATTTGGTTATTGAGATTACATGAGGTGTACATGCCAAAAGCCCCTAGTATGCAGGGCATTTTGGGCAGACTTAAAATTAACTTAAAACTAAATTGTAAGAATTATTGTAGATAGTATACAATGAGTAAAGGTGAGTATTTAATCTATGAAATTTGAACATAGTTTTGTACTTTTGTCTTCATTATAAAATTAATTAAATCAGATTAAACAAATTAAAGCAATAATAATAATAAAATAATAAAAAGTTATGGTTGATAATTTATAAAATAAGTAAAGTTGCATATCTAAGTTTTAAAGTTTGAATATAAGTTGAACATATCAATTAATTGTAGCAATTTATTGCAGCAATGCAACTAATTGAGTGAGATAACAATTTAAAACAATTAATTGCATTGCAGTTAGTTTACGTGGTCATTATAATGTAAGTGTTGTGGGAATAATTAGCTAAGTAAGTATTATTCATAACAGGTTTTACATTCATTCATTCGTTCATTCATACAATACATTGACTTTAAAGTCAGGTTTTACGTTAAGTGATTATTCTACTTTGCTGGGAATGGTTGATATGGAGCAATTAGCTTTGGGTGAGAAGGTGGTTTTTTAGCATCGCTTTGAATTGGGGTACAGGTAGGGTTTCTTTGGCAATGACTAGAGAAAACGTAATTCTTCCGACTTCTACAAAGTCGCTTGGTAAACAAATATCATATTTGTCAATTTTTATTATGTGGGTGTATGTATCATGTTTATATGCTATGTAACGCATTTTTTAAATGATTTTGAAGAAAATATCATAGATGAATTAATGAAAATGTCTATATTAACGTAAAATAAGACATTTAATGTGCCCAAAAGTGATTATTATTAATATTACGTAATGTTTTCCCTCCGCCCGGCAACACCATAGCATATAAACAGCATTTATATGCCATGTAACATGTTTCTTATATAATTTGGAAGAAAAAATCATAGATGGATTAATGAAAATGTCTATATTAACGTAAAATAAGACATTTAATGTGCGCAAGAGTGATTATTATTAGTACGTATTACGTAATGTTTTCCCTCCGCCCGGCAACCACACCTACATAGCATATAAACAGCATGTTTATATGCTATGTAACGTGTTTCTCATATAATTTTGAAGAATATATCATAGATGGATTAATGAAAATGTCTATATTAACGTAAAATAAGACATTTAATGTGCGCAAGAGTGATGATTACATAATAGAGATATGTGTTCACGGAAAATGTAAACAAACCGGGTGGCGCGCGCCGTATCTGAAAGACGCTCGCTGTATACAAAAGTTTTGGTTATAATTTGAACTCGCCGTATGAACGGAACGCCGGAAGACGAAACGCCGAAAAGCGGGGCCCTACTGTATATAGAAACCAGAAGGAAGAAAGGAAGGACGAGATGAAAGGTAGTAAGGAAGAAAGGTAGGTAGGTAGGTAGGTAGGTAGGTAGGTAGGTAGGGTAGGTAGGTAGGTAGGTAGGTAGGTAGGTAGGTAGGTAGGTAGGAAGGAAGGAAGGTAGGTATGTAGGAAGGAAGGTAGGTATGTAGGAAGGAAGGTAGGTATGTAGGAAGGAAGGAAGGAATGTAGGAAGGAAGGAAGGAAGGAAGGAATGATGACCCAGATGACCATCAACCTAGGATAACTACCTAACACAACTGCTTGCTACTACTTTGAAGAAAACTGCTCAGAAGAGATGTTTTGTCTGTGTATATACAAAAAAACGCCCACAAAAATGCAGACACACTCGTTTTATGTGTGAGGAATGTAAAACACCACTGTGCATGGAACCATGTTTCAAAGAGTTCCACAAGCTGCAGAATGTCTATGACTGCACATTTGTATATATATTATAGAACAATAGTAATAAAGATTTTTTTGTATTGTTCATTTGTGTAAACAAGTTTTGTAAACAATATAAAGATACTAATGTTTATGCTATTATTGTGTTGCATACAACGAATATATATATATACATTGCACCTTACCTTGGTCTCACAGGCCACATAAGTTACGTAAAAAAAGAAAATAGTGAAAAAAACAAGAAATCTACGAATGGAAGTAAACAAATGTTTACTGAGTGAGCGGCAGTCGCCGCTGTTGCCATACGCGGCTTATTTTCTGCCAACTTTACACCTCCATATCTCGGTAAGTATTGATGGCAAAAATCTGTTTTTAGGATTAAAACAATCAGAAAAATAATCTTAACATTTTGATAAGAAATGTTTTTTTTTTTTTCAAATATTTTGCGACAACAGAATGGCCCTCAGGATTGAGGGTTGTGACAGTCAAAGGGTTAAAGATTAAAACATAAAATCTTTGAAGTTATGATTAAATAGGGATGTTCAATCTAGCATTGCAAACAAGAACAACTTACCAGATCAACAGGATATCTCAGATGAGACATGGTTAACACTGCAGCAAACTCGAGTGATGCCACAAAACCTGAAAAACAAGAGTAAAAATATTACAAGAAATTCCTCAAAAATTAAAACAGGAGAATAAATCATTTAAAATACAGTAAATGCTCTATATAATGAACTAATAGAGGACTGACTGAATGTCCATTAAATCAAAATAATGTTAAAAAATAGCAAATGAGGCATTTAAGTACATCACTAATACAGTAAAAGAGGTGTGCCAAATCATTGGTATCACTGGGTATCGGCTAGTTTATGGTATCGGAATAGGTAAAAAGTTGCGGATACAAGCTAACATTTTTATAAAAATACTGTAAGACACATGCATCTCAAAATACAGTAAAGCCTCTCATTAACCCTTTGACTGTTTCGGACGTATATATACGTCTTACGAGCCAATGTTTCGGACGTATTTATACGCCTAAATTCTAGCGGCCTCAAATCAAGCAGGAGAAAGCTGGTAGGCCCATATGTGAGAGAATGGGTCTGTGTGGTCAGTGTGCAGTATAAAAAAATCCTGCAGCAAGCAGTACATGAGAAAAAAAAAACTCCGACAGTGTTTTTGGATTAAAACGCCGACTTTGAGGTGTATTTTCGTATAGTATTTATGGTGTATTCTCTTTGTCATGGTCTCATTTGATAGAATGGAAAACATATTACAGGAATAGAGATGATTTTGATTAGTTTCATGATGTAAACAATCTTGAAATTGAGCTGAAAGTAGCGGAAATGTTCGATTTTTGCCAATGTTCAAAAGTAAACAAATCACACCACGCGTCCAATACACATCAACTGGTGAGTCTAATATTCTTTCACAAGTGCACAGATATTATTTATACAATTTTTACAATAATGCAATAGTCTGCATAACAATAAATCTTCTATTTTTTGTGTGAATGAAAATCAAAATAGAAAGCAGGAGTAATGTAAGAGGGGCCTAAAGACGTGACTAATGAACAGATAACATCTTATTTTAGTGCTAGGGATGTCTGCATTGTTTATTCTGGACTTTATTTTGAAATTGACATCTTTTTTATTTTGCATGAAATTGGCAAAATTGCCATTTTCTGACCACTTTATTGGGTAGTTGAAATCAGTAAATTGGTGATTTCTTGTACTCAATTGATAGAACAAATGGAGTTCTAAAGAAATGGCTATGAGTTTGGTCGACTGACCCAATGTAATTAGCCGAAAATAGGGCTCAAAGTCGCCGAAATTGCTGATGCGTATATATCACTGACATCGCTAACTTTGTGAGAGCGTAATTCCGTAAGTTTTCAATCAAATTTCATAATTTTGGTGTCATTACCATTGGGAAAAAAATTTCTATCATTTCATAAGAAAAAATAATTTTTTTTTTTCAAAATTTTCTGACAGAATGACAGTTTCAGAATGGGGCCTCCGACAGTCAAAGGGTTAATGGATTTTGGACCAAAATTAGTCGGACAAATGGAAGTATACAGTGGACCCCTGCTATTCGAATGGCTCGGCAATAGAACATATCGTCATTAGAACAAGAAAATCGATATCGCCATGCGAACAAAATATCGCGACTCAAACAAGTGCATCTGTGTCCTGTCCGCCCAGGCGCTTGGGTGCCTCACCGCGCAGGCGTGGAGAGCCAGTCCCGCGTTTTTTACACTCTAGAGAACAATACTCTGCACACTCATCCAGACATTTCACACTTAATTATAATTGTTTGGAGTTTGTTCATTAAGTGCGAGGCAGTGATGGTAGAGGCAGTCTTAATGTAGAGTGCGAGGTGAGTAAACAAGATTAAATGAAGGTTCGGGAGTTTTGTAAACAAACCAGTTGTTGTTGCTGTTACCAGCCTGGACACATGATTTCTGTTCACTCCGTCAAGCTGACTGGAAGTGATCTAATGCAGTTAGCATTACAAACTCCGTTTTCTCTTATACTAACATGTCTGAAGGAGGAAAGAATGGGAAAATGTTTTCATAGCTAGACCAAGTATGCCCGCCACCACCGTCCTCCCCAGCCACACATTCGTAATGACATATGTACATATTTTATTCATTCTAGAGTGTATATCAGGTTTTTACATTATTTATATTGTTTATTATGTCATATTAGATGAATTGTGATAGATAAATAAGCTGTCGAGTTGATAATAACTTCATAGTGAAATACTATTTTGTCATGCCTCCTGACAGCAGGAACAGATTAATTATATTTCCATTATTTCTTATGGAAAATATTAAATCGCCTTCGAACATTTTGTGTTAATAACAAGCTCCTGGAATGGATTATGTTTGAATAGCGGGGGTCTACTGTATCAGACATAAAGAACAAAACTCTGTAATTCCAGATTTTGTCTGTAGTGACAGAGTTTGGATGTCTTCCAAACTGGGCCAAGTCTGATGACTCAGACATTTGTCCTGTGCAGGTCAAAGTGGCCACATCCAGGACTGTAGGCTACCTGTGCCTGTTTGTACTCATGCATACACTCATTTTTCAGTCTCTAATTTTCCCTGGATCAGTGTGTTTTGTTTGGCTTTATTAGTATATTAAGTAAAATGCAATTAACAACGGTTTCTAAAGCAAGTGTTGGTGCCAAAAGTAAACATGAGGTTCTCAGTGTTAAGAAGAAAGAACTAATACAAATACTATTTTATTTCAACATATTATGTTTACACAGAAATGGGCAATACTGGAGTAAAAGTTGAAAGCCCATGGTTATGAAGATGATTTGGGGCAATCTTAAGCCTAACTTTGAAAGCCCATGGTTATGAAGAGCATTTCAGGCAAGCTTGAGCCTAACTTTGAAAGCCTATGGTTATGTAGAGCATTTCGGGCAAGCTTGAGCCTAACTTTGAAAGCCCATGGTTATGAAGAGCATTTCGGGCAAGCTTGAGCCTAACTTTGAAAGCCCATGGTTATGAAGAGCATTTTGGGCAAGCTTAAGCCTAACTTAAGACTATAAGAGCATAGCTTGAACATAATTGTAAGAAAAAATTATTTTGGGTTATAGTGTAGTAAGTTTATAGGCACTATTTTTTTTTTTATATTAGATGACATTATGGGTGCTACTTTTTACATTAGATGTCATTCAATTCAGGAACTCGAGCTTGAGTCGGTTCAAGAACTCGAAAAAATAGTAAAGTTATAGGTAGTTATAGTAAAGTTATAGGTACAATATTTTACATTAGATGTCATTCAGATCATGATCTCAAATTTTCGAAGCACCGACTACAGCCTCATCCCACTTAACGACAGAGTTCCGTTACTAAGACCACGTCAGTAAACATATTCATCACTAAGCAAGGACCACACTACAGTGGACCCTCGGTTAACGAAATTAATCCGTTCCAGGAGCTATTACTTAATCTGAATCTTTCGTTATCTGAAACCTTATTTCCCATAAGAAATAATGTAAATACAATTAATTCGTTCCACAAAAAAATAATCACTCAAAAAAAAAAAAACAATAACATTTACTTACCTTTATTGAAGAGTTGCAATCATCTGGAAGGTAGAGTTGCTGACAGGGGCAGGGTGTTAATGGTTGGAAGGGAAATCCCCCTCCAAAAGGACTTCAGGTAACAAGTCCCTCTCTGGGGTTACTTCCCTTCTTTTTCTTTTAATGCATGCCTGCTACACTCCCTGCATGCCTGCTACACTCCCTGCATGCCTGCTACACTCCCTGCATGCCTGCTACACCCCTGCATGCCTGCTACACTCCCTGCATGCCTGCTACACTCCCTGCATGCCTGCTACACTCCTGCATGCCTGCTACACTCCCTGCATGCCTGCTACACTCCCTGCATGCCTGCTACACTCCCTGCATGCCTGCTACACTCCCTGCATGCCTGCTACACTCCCTGCATGAATGCTACACTCCCTGCATGAATGCTACACTCCCTGCATGCCTGCTACACTCCCTGCATGCCTGCTACACTCCCTGCATGAATGCTACACTCCCTGCATGCCTGCTACACTCCCTGCATGCCTGCTACACTCCCTGCATGAATGCTACACTCCCTGCATGAATGCTACACTCCCTGCATGAATGCTACACACTCTGCATGAATGCTACACTCTCTGCATGAATGCTACACTCCCTGCATGCCTGCTACCACTGGGGTGCCACTAGGAAGCTTCTTTGGACCCATGGTGACTTATTTCACAGTGACAATCACTAAACCACCAAAAAAGACACCAAATATATTGTGAATCTTTGAAAGAGCGCGCTAGGTAATGTTCTCTCAATGGTAAACAACGCTTCACTGGCGTCCTGCGCTTGCGCGGAGCAGGCGGACACGTCTAATACCTTTCGGTAACCGAGGAATTTTTCGCTAACCGATTCCGAAAAAAGCTTACGTTTTCCGAAACTTTCGTTAACGGGACCTTTCGTTAACCGAGGGTCCACTGTATAATGGTAGTGGGTTTGTGTCAACCATCTTTGATATTGTTTTAATCTCACCTTAGCACCATTTACAGTGGACCCCCAGTTTACGTTATTAATTCGTTCCAGAATGCTGTTCAAGTACGGTTACCAAACAAATTTGTAATGTAAATTAGATTAGTCCTTTTAGACCCCCAAAAATACACTTACAAAAGCACTTACAAAAATGCACCTGGAGAAGAGAGGAGTGTAGAGGAGAGAGAGAGATTTTGGGAGATGTTAAGCGAATGTATAGGAACTTTTGAACCAAGTGAGAGAGTAATTGTGGTAGGGGACCTAAATGCTAAAGTAGGAGAAACATGTAGAGATGGTGTGGTAGGTAAGTTTGGGGTGCCAGGTGTAAATGATAATGGGAGCCCTTTGATTGAACTTTGTATAGAAAGGGGTTTAGTTATAGGTAATACATATTTTAAGAAAAGGAGGATAAATAAGTATACAAGATATGATGTAGGGCATAATGACAGTAGTTTGTTGGACTATGTATTGGTAGATAAAAGACTGTTGAGTAGACTTCAGGATGTACATGTTTATAGAGGGGCCACAGATATATCAGATCACTTTTAGTTATAGCTACAGTGGGAGTAAAAGGTAGATGGGATACAAGGAAAATAGAAGCAGTAAGTAAGAGAGAGGTGAAGGTTTATAAACTAAAAGAGGAGGCAGTTAGGGTAAGATATAAACAACTATTGGAGGATAGATGGGCTAGTGAGAGATAGGCAATGGGGTCGAAGATGTATGGGGTAGATTTAAAATGTAGTGTTAGAGTGTTCAGCAGAAGTTTGTGGTTACAGGCGAAGTGGGTGCGGGAGGGAAGAAGAGCGATTGGTGGAATGATGATGTAAAGAGAGTAGTAAGGAGAAAAAGTTAGCATATGAGAGGTTTTACAAAGTAGAAGTGATGCAAGGAGGGAAGAGTATATGGAGAGAAAAAGAGAGGTTAAGAGAGTGGTGAAGCAATGTAAAAAGAGAGCAAATGAGAGAATGGGTGAGATGTTATCAACAAATTTTGTTGAAAATAAGAAAAAGTTTTGGAGTGAGATTAATAAGTTGAGGAAGCCTAGGGAACAAATGGATTTGACAGTTAAAAATAGGAGAGGAGAGTTATTAAATGGAGAGTTAGAGGTATCGGGAAGATGGAGGGGAAAATTTTGATGAGTTGTTAAATGTTGATGAAGACAGGAAGCTGTGATTTCGTGTATAGGGCAAGGAGGAATAACATCTTGTAGGAGTGTGGAAGAGCCAGTTGTGAGTGTGGGGGAGGTTCGTGGGGCAGTGGGTAGAATGAAAGGGGTAAGGCAGCTGGGATTCATGGGATAAAGATAGAAATGTTAAAAGCAGGTGGGGATATAGTTTTGGAGTGGTTAGTGCTATTATTTAATAAATGTATGGAAGAGGGTAAGGTACCTAGGGTTGGCAGAGAGCATGTATTGTTCCTTTGTAAAAGGCAAAGGGGACAAAGAGAGTGCAAAAATTATAGGGGAATAAGTCTGTTGAGTGTACCTGGTAAAGTGTATGGTAGAGTTATTATTGAAAGAATTAAGAGTAAGACAGAAAGCAGGATAGCAGATGAACAAGGGGCTTTAGGAAAGGTAGGGGTGTGTAGACCAAGTGTTTACAGGAAACATATAGGTGAACAGTATTTGGATAAGGGTAAAGAGGTTTTTGTGGCATTTATGGATTTAGAAAAGGCGTATGATAGGGTGGATAGGGGGCAATGTGGCAGATGTTGCAGGTGTATGGAATAGGATGTAGGTTACTGAAAGCAGTGAAGAGTTTTATGAGGATAGTGAGGCTCAAGTTAGTGTGTGTAGGAGGGAAGGGGACTATTTCCCAGTAAAAGTAGGGCCTTAGACAGGATGTGTGATGTCACCGTGGTTGTTCAATATATTTATAGATGGGGTTGTAAGAGAAGTGAATGCGAGGGTGTTGGCAAGAGGTGTGGGGTTAAAAGATAAAGAATTAACACAAAGTGGGAGTTGTCACAGTTGCTTTTGCTGATGACATTTTTGTTTTTTTAAATTCTAAGAAAAAGGGCAAAGGTTGGTTGATGAGTTTGGTAGGGAATGAAAAAAAATTTAAAAAAATGAATGCAGTGGCCCCAAAAAAAAATATATCAGTTTTTTGGGTATACTTTTCCCACTTGTTTTTCCCCAATTTTTAAAAGGGGGGAAGCTTGTGATGGCTTAGAAAAAGAACCCGTCTTCCCAACGTTCCTCACCATGCCCCCTTAAATGCTTTTCCCCAAAATCGGTTAGGAATGAGGCCCCACTTTTCCTTTTTTTTCCCAATTTTTTTTCCCCCGCCCAAAGAAATTTTGCCACACTATATTTTCTTCAAGTGGTCGGGGAAGGGTCCAACTAAACTTTCAATTGCAAAAAGCCCGGGACTCCCCCATTAGAGCAAGGAATGTCTGTGATATGCGTAAAACCGGGGAAGGGGGTTTTTGGGGCAATTTACAACCTCAAGAAAAAAACTGCCTCACTCCCACCTGGCACCGTCACCCCACCTGGCACTGTACTACCTAGGAAGGGGGGGGGCGGGGGCCCCCGAAAAATTTTTCTTTCCGACAAGATCCTAAAAGAGGGAAGTGTTATCAGACCCCGCCAAACAGCCGCAGACCTCAAGAAAAAGCATCCTGCACCCTGAAAGATTTTTTAGTGCGAACCATTCGGGGACTGACGCAAAAGGACCGAAAATGACTGCCGACGTTCCGCCAAGAACCCCATGCTAACTGAAGCCATGAAGAAACGGCTTCAGTTCTGCAAAAAATAAAAAAGGTTGGACCTCAGACCAGTGGCAGAAGGTGACGTTCAGCGACGAGGTAATTTTTAGGCTCGTCAGGGGGGGCTCCAAGACCGTCAACGTCCCGTAGTGTGTCCTGTTATGACCCGTGGTACGCTGTAAACAGTGAAGCATCCTGACAGTGTTATATTCTGGGGTGTTTTTGGGGATAAGGGCAGGAGGGTTTATATTCCTTCCAAACCCTTTACAATGAAGGGAACAATTATATCGGGGGTTTTAAGGGCCCACATTCTGACATTTTGGAACATTCGCGAGTGTGTTTTTTTATTCATGATGGTGACCCTACCCATAAGTCAAAAGGAGTAAAAAATTTCCCTCGAGGACAATAATATCAATTTTTTGGAGTGGCCAGGAAATTTCCCTGACCCAAATTCTATCGAGAATCCCTGGATGTGGTAAAAAATGAGATTGAAAAATTTCAACCCACCAACATCATAGACCTGAAGGAGGCACCGAAAAACTTTCGATCAACATGGACGCCTCCATCTTCCCCATCCTCGCCACCGATCCGGGGGATTTAGATGGTGATAAAAATCAATGGTAACATGACCAGGTACTAGTTGGATGCAAAAAAGGAAAAAAAAATAATGTACATACATTAAGATGCTTTTTTCGATTTATTGTCAAATTTTTTTAATGTATAGGTTTTATTGCACCACTGTATAGGAAGGTAAGGTGATGAGGATAAAAAAAACATTAGGTAACGGAAGATTGATATCAGATTGGGGGGAGGTATGGAGGAGTTGAATGTATTCAGATATTTGGGAGTGGACGTGTCAGAAAAGGATGGGGGAATCATAAATTTGACGAGGGAAAAGGTGAGTGGATCACTTGGGAGTCTGTGGAAAAAAAGAACTTGAGAGTTTGGGGTACGTATATTATACCAACGCTCTTGTATGGGTGTGAGGCATGGGTGGTGAATGTTGCAAAAAGGGGAGAAGGCAGTGGAGTTTCAGGTCTGGGACAATGTGTGGGTGAATATAATGCAGAAACCATAGTTTGGAGATTAGGAGGAGGTGTGGGGTTCCAAAAATATTAAGGAAAACTGAGGAGGGGGGTTTAGATGGTTTGGACATGTAAAAGGATGGAACAAAAAAGAATGAGTTGGATAGTGTATAAATCTGTAGTAGAGGAAGGCGGGGGAGGGGTCGGCCTTGGGAAAAGGGTTGAAGGGGGGGTAAAAGGAGTTTTTTGTGTGTAGGCTTGGACTTCCAGCAAGGTTGGGGTTAAGAGGGGCAAATTTTTTTATTTTTTAAAAACTATATCATGGGTTTTCGAAAACGAGACATATCCCTATACATACAGTATGAAATCAAAATTACACAAAAAAAATAAGTACAGTCACACCGCTTTCACACAAGACATACAAAACCCTGAACATTAATACTTTATATACAATATAAAAACGGGTGTAGCAATATTTAATAACTCAAAAACTTAACAAAAACAATATAGTATCCACTAATTGTCAAAAACCCACCACCATGGGGTTGAAAAATAACCGCATCCCCAAAGAGAAGCATAACATAAAGGGGGGCGTATATTTTAAATATTAACAAGATGTCCAGAGAATGAACAGTCACCACATATGCTCAAGGGACACCCCCCCACTTGCTCGCTCATCCCACCCCCCATTCCCGGTCACCTGTCATCACCCTCCTGTCCTCCATCCCCAGGGTCCACCCCCCCAAACACACTCCCCGTACCATTCAAGCTTTAAAAACCCCATCCCTCACCTCTAGGACCAGCCCCCAAGATGTGACCCCACTCACCTCCGAAGAATCTCTACAGTTAAATTCCTATATCCTTCCAAAAGTAGAACCCCAAGCCCCCACCATACAACCCCGTTTCTGCATCTTGTACAAAAAAAAGTGCCACCATTTGCATTCTTCTCCCCCGCCACCTCCGAGGGGCCAGGAGACATGAACATAGTCAGCCACAAGGTACATCATCGCCCCTCTCACATCATCCCGTACACCTTCAATATCAAAATTTAAAGCCCTCAAGGTCGACCCCCTTCCCCCCCCACCATGCGCCCCTTCCAAACCATTCCCAACCCCACAATGTCTCACAAAAAAAGATCGCATGAAAATCCGTCTTCAATTGCCCCTTGGACTGTTGGAATCCCAAAGACCCATATTATACAGCTTGTCTAAAGCCAAAAAAACCATTTAAAAAATTTTTATCCTCTCCCTCCCACCCCAATTTCATCTTACCTGTTGCCCAGGCCTGGGAAAAAACCAATCCCTCGAAACAACACACCCCCTCTGTCGTACATAAAATTTTCCCCTTTCCCTTTATAACCCTCTAAATCCTCTCTCCCCCTTTAAATTCATAATGGTCATCCCTTTGCCTTTTCCCCAAAACCTACCAAAACAGGGGCCAAAAGGGCCCTACCCGCCCCATAAACACCCTTCAACTCCCCAAAAAAACCCCTGATTGCTTTAAAACCTATCATTCTGGAGGCCCCCTAAATTTGGGCCCCCCCAAAGCTAGCAATTTCCTGCCCCTGGTACAACCCCCCTTTTTCATAGCAACGGGTTAACTCCCCCTCCAAATAATTTCCAAACCATCCCCCAGTGATGATCCTCCTACCCTTACCCTAAATTTCCCCTTATGGCGGGTTTTGGGTTTCCTCCCACCAACTAACTATTTTCCCCTCCCCCCCCCCCCTTCCCCCAAAACCCTCCCACCAAAAACACACCTCTCATCTCCCGGGGCAAAAAAACTTTTAACTTCCAATAACCCAAAAGTCTTCCCAAACCCCCTTCCCAAAAGGGTTTAACCAGCACTCCTCTGTGGTAAAACCCCCCACATCAACACATTCCACCCTTCCCCCCTTTCCCCCAATTTTCGACACATATATTCTATAAAACCGAGCAGCAAAATCCCTGGGACAAAAGTATCCCCCACTCTCCCCCCATCTCCCTAACAACATCCACAAAATCAATATCCCCAAAAAATCCTTTAGCACCCCCAGGACCCCCCTAGGCTTTATCCTTTTTTCCCAATCCACAAATTTTAATCCCCCCTAAAATTTAAACCTTGGTAAACCCCCCGGATGGTACACAAAACGTCAATACAAAATCCTCCTTGATTTTCCTATTGTTTATCGCAGGCATATAAACACCCACAAAACAAACCTGACCTCTCCCCACATACCCTCCACCTCATCACCCTCCCCCCTCTTCCCATGCCAACAATCGAAAGGGGCTGGTTCCTCGAATACCCACCATCACTCCACCCTTGAAACATTCCGAACTTCCAGCATAAATCGTAAACCCATCCAAACGCAACTCTCTTCCACACCTATAGTTGTGTTCCTACAAGAAACACACATCCACACACAGCTGTCTTACAACACCTCAACCCATCTACGCTTTACCTGCACGGAGGCCATTCACATTCATCGTAACACACTTGAATATAGCAAAGGGGTTTTCCTTTATGTCTCTGTACCTTTGGGCTGTGCCTTTCAGGCCACTCGCCTTCTCCCCACAGCCAATTTCCCTGTCTCCCTCTCCTTACCTTCACCACACCCTTACTCTTTCTAGCTGCTTCTACCCAAGGTTTTTGCAGTCCTCTGACCGGGCTTAGGACGTCATCACTGTCCACACATCTCCGGCCTTTTTCGGGATTCCCCGAAACCTCCATATCGTCCCCATCCTCCTTCTTGTGGACATCCACATTCACCACCTTAACCTGCAGTTGAGACACCTCGACACCATTTCCCTCTCCAACCCCATCAAGACACACCCACATGCTCCCCATCTCCACAGCACCATGCTGCAGGTCCTCCACCAAAGGATCATCCATGATGTCACGCAGCACAGCGTGCAAAGAGTTCAGGCAACCTAAATCCATATCTCCCAGGTGGCTGTCTGCAGGTTGCACCACGTCTTCCACCTGCGATGCGACGGCAGTGTGTGGACCTTCTCCTCCTCTTGATCCACAATTTCACTCCATGAACCCTTCTCCACCATGCCTACATCCTCCTCTCATTTCCGCACCATATCTCCCTGCCCACACTTGCATCCCTCGACACCATTTCCTCTCAACCCATTAAGACACACCACTGCTCCCCACTCCCCAAACCTGCTGCAGGTCCTCCACTAAAGGATCATCCATGATGTCACGCAGCACAGCGTTCAAAGATTCAGGCAAGCCTAAATCCAAATCTCCCATGCTCTACAGGTTAC
>WNWK01032501.1:0-21851 GCA_009830355.1 Cherax destructor
GCTAATATCAACATGGGAAGCATAATCAATTAAGGACCTAATATAGGCTATGTACATCATTCTCACGATTCTCACATTGGCACCATAGTTGGGGTTGTAGCCAGCAACAGCTTTAAGAGCAATTAGTCTATCTTTGCATTTTTTATTTAGTTGTGTTATAGTGGATTTGGTAAAGGGTACATCTACACCAAGATATCTGTAAGTTTTAACGTAGCTAATGTTTTCACCCTGCAAATAGATGGGTGGGGGATGTCATTTGCTTCTTAATATCTTTGTTTTAGAGGAAGATATTACGAGGCCTAGTCGATTACAAATTGCTTGAACTTCATTAAGAACGGTACTCATCTTTTTATGCCCTGTTGTATGGATCATGATGTCATCAGCATAGCTTATAGCTATATGATTAGGTGAGGTAGGTAGATCATTAATCAGAATATTAAATAGCATGGGACTGAGAACTCCTCCCTGCGGTGTACCTAGGGACATTTCTTTAGACTCACTTCTAAAGCCTTGGTAGAGGACAGAGAATACTCTGTTTGACAGGTATCCTATTATCCAGCAGAGTAGGCTACCACCAATATTCATTTTGGCTAGTTCATGTAGTATAACAGTTCTGTTCACGATATATAATGCAGATTTTAGATCAAGAAATGTGGTAAAACTAGTAGAGGTGTGTGAGGTGAGAAAGGTGGAGATACAATTCTGCACACTCTTACCTTTCATGAACCCATAGAGGGAAGGAGAGAGTTGGTGTCTGATTCTATAGTACAGTCTGTTAAGTATCATCCTTTCAAAAATTTTACAAAGACTACTAGTTAAGGAGATTGGTCTAAATGTATCAGGCTGTTGGGGCTTAGGGATAGGCACAATGAGACTATTGGTCCAGGAAGTAGGAAGAACTCTCTCAATGTAACTGGAATTATACAGTGCCAACAAAGGATTATCAGGCACGTGCCTTAAAGTTCTGAGAATATCATAGGTTATACCATCCTCTCCAGGAGCAGTTGATCGACCTTTAGTTAATGCGTTATCTAATTCATACTCTGTGAAGAGGCAATCACTCTCATCAATATTTTGGTTCTTAAATTTAATCAGTTTTAACATTTCTTCAGAAGCACTCTCTAAGTTTTTTCTAATATTAGATGGCAGGTTTTCATGCCTGGAGATTTTGGACCAGTCATTTATGAGGTCATTTGCTTTTTCAAGTGGAAAGGGATGAGCAACATTGCCAGTCTTTTTCCTGGTTATTTTATTTATACCTTTCCATGCCAGACTTAAAGGGGTAGACCTATTTAATCCACTAACAAATTGTTCCCATTCCTGTTGCCTAAGTTCTTGCTTTCTATTTCTTACATTTGTTAGTGCAGCTTGGAACGTTCTGAGAAGGTCTGGGGTTCTACACTCACTGTATGCTTTACCAATCCTCCTAGCTGCATGTGTTAGATTGCGTAGCTGTGGGTCATTATAATATTTACATTGGTTTTTATTGTCATTTCTAGCTGAAGGTTCATGTTTTCTTTTCCTGCCCACTTGATCTGTGAGTACAGTCTCAATAGTGGTAGCTAGATGATTATTGATTTTTTGTGTGCCAGTGGGCTCGTAATCCTTATACTATTGATCCAAGTGGTTAATAAAGTTATCTCTGTGTTCTGGGTTGAGAATAAGTTTCTTCCTTCTGTATTTAGCTCCTTGGTTGCTTGAGATATGATCAAGATTGACAGTTGTGAGTCTTGGGAAGTGATCACATAGAAGATCATCAACTATGACAGAGTCATGCATCGTATATGATGTATTAAATCCAAGGCACAGATCTAGTATGCCTCCATATATGTGAGTGGGTTCAATAGTGCCTACAATACGAACATTACGCAGCTCAGTTCTGGTCTCCATGTTACAGAATGGACGTGGATTCGTTAGAAAACATTCAGCGTAGAATGACTAAATTAATACATAGCATTAGAAATCTTCCTTACGAAGAAAGATTGACGACCCTTAAATTACATTCACTTGTAAGACGTAGTAGAATGAGGGAAGACATGATCGAGGTATACGGGTGGAAGATGGGTATTAACGGGGGGGATGTAAATAGGGTCTTGAGGGTATCTCTCCAAGAGAGAACCGACAATAATGGATTCAAATTGGATGGGTTTGGATTTGGAAAGGATGTGGGAGGGTATTGGTTTGGAAATGGGGTGGTTGATGAGTGGAACAGTCTGCCTAGTAGGGTTATTGAAGCGGGGACCTTGGGTAGTTTTAAGTTTGGGTTGGATAAATTCATGAGTGAAAGGGGTTGGATTTGAGTGGGAATTGCACATGAGTAAATATAATTATCAAAGCTTATTTCTTGGGTAGCATTGAAAATTAGGTTAACATAAGAACATAAGAAAGGAGGAACACTGCAGCAGGCCTGTTGGCCCATACTAGGCAGGTCCTTCACATTCCATCCCACTAACAGAATATTTGCTCAACCCAATTTTCAAAGCTACCCAAGAAATAAGCTTTGACAATTCTACCCACTCATGCGCGAGTCCCACTCAAATCCAACCCCTCTCACTCATGAATTTATCCAACCTAAATTTGAAACTACCCAAGGTCCTAGCTTCAATAACCCTACTAGGCAGACTGTTCCACTCATCAACTACCCTATTTCCAAACCAATACTTTCCTATATCCTTTCTAAATCCAAACTTATCCAACTTGAATCCATTATTGCGGGTTCTCTCTTGGAGAGATATCCTCAAGACCTTATTTATATCCCCCTTGTTAATACCCATTTTCCACTTGTATACCTCGATCATGTGAAGGACCTGCCTAGTATGGGCCAACAGGCCTGCTGCAGTGGTCCTCCTTTCTTATGTTCTTAACATCACGAACGACACCAAGGAATGTAACAACATTGTTCTTGTTGGGGATACTCAAATTAGGTACATGGATAGGGCCTTCTGCTTGAAAGATAGAAGTAGAAGACAGAGGGTTTGCTTTCCTGGGGCTGGGATGGAGGATATTGTTAGCTGTCTGGACGACATCATGAGAGGTAATGGGAGCAATCCTATTATCTGTCTCATTGCTGGAGGCAACGATGTTGGCAGACGTAGGAGTGAGGACCTGACTAGCAGGTATAGGTCAGCAATAGACATAATTAGGAAGAAGGGTGGGAACCCTGTCATATGTGGTATTTTTCCAAGGGGAGGAGTTGGAGATGAATGGTTATCCAGGGCAATTGGTGTCAATTGCTGGCTGGACAAACACTAGGAATAATGCAGTACCATTCATATATGTGAGTAGGCTCAGTAGTGCCCACAATTCGAACATTATCATGCTCATTAAGAAATTTCACTAGTTTAGTTCCATTGGTGTTTGTTATAGACCCACCAATATTCTTATGTCTAGCATTAAAGTCTCCAAGAATGAGGGTAGGTTCACTACTGATGCGATCTGGTAAAGCATCAGATCGAAGCTGGTTCGCTGGAGCATAAAGATTAAAAATGTTTAAGGAAAAATTGCCTGCGTATACTCTGACACCATGATACTGCATGTTTACTCGACTCTGCAGAGCAAGGAGTGAATGTGGCAAGTTCTTTCTGACATACATCACACAACAGTTGGTTGACCTTAAGTTATAAGCAGCATATCCAGACAACTTTGGTGGAGGTGCTCCATCTTTCAGTCTACATTCCTGCAAACAGATGACATCAATATTCTTGGTTAGAGTGCTTCTGAAGAAATGTTGAAACTGATTGATTTTATGAGCCAAAATTTTGATGAGAGTGATTGCCTCTTCACCGGGTATGAATTAGATAATGCATTAACTAAAGGTCGATCAATTGCTCCTGTAGAGGATGGTATAACCTATGATATTCTCAGAACTCTAAGGCACGTGCCTGATAATCCTTTGTTGGCACAGTATAATACCAGTTACATTGAGTGAGTTCTTCCTACTTCCTGGACCAATAGTCTCATTGTGCCTATCCCTAAGTCCCAACAGCCTGATACATTTAGACCGATCTCCTTAACTAGTTGTCTTTGTAAAACGTTTGAAAGAATGATACTTAACAGACCAACTTTTCCTTATCTCTATGGGTTCAGGAAAGGTAAAAGTGTGCAGAACTGTATTTCCACCTTTCATACTGCACACACTCTACTAGTTTTACCACATTTCTTGATCTAAAATCTGCAGGTATAGGTCAGCAATAGACATAATTAGGAAGAAGGGTGGGAACCCTGTCATATGTGGTATTTTGCCAAGGAGAGGAGTTGGAGATGAATGGCTGTCCAGGGCAATTGGTGTCAATTGCTGGCTGGACAAACACTGTAAGGATAATGCAGTACCATTCATTTGCAACTGGGACCACTTCTATGGCCGAAATGACATGTATGCCAGGGATGGGGTTCACTTATCCAGGGCAGGTGTGGATTTTCTTGCTAGCTCAGTTGAGGGTGTTGTTAGGACTTTAAACTAGGATTAGTTAGAGGTATGGGTTTAGAAATGGAAAATAATGAATGTCGAAATATAGATCTAGGCTTTGATATAAAAAATCTTAACAATAACAAGGACAGAAATAGGTATAGTGGTAAAACAGAATGGAGCAGGAAGGGTAAAGAGAAAGGAGGGTCTTTAAAAGTGTATTATACAAATAGTCGTAGTGCTAGGAATAAGATGGACGATTTGAGATTATTTGCAAGTGCAGGTAACATTGATGTATTTGCCATAACTGAGACGTGGTTCAATACGAAAAATAGGGACATGCCTGCTGAATGTCATATACAGGGTTTTAAATTGTTCCAAGTAGACAGAAGTTTCGGGAAGGGGTGGAGTGGCACTGTATGTCCGAGATCGCTTGAACTGTTGCATAAAAGGGGAAAAAAGTCTGAAATAACACATACAGAGTCTGTCTGGATAGAATTTTCAGAGGGGCATGAAAAATTGATTTTAGGTGTGATATACCGTCCCCCAAACTTAGATAGGGACCAAGGGAGACTACTATGGGAGGAAATTGTTAAGGCCACAATGCACGATAACGTAGTTATTCTGGGTGACTTCAACTTTAGTCAAATTGATTGGAATTTTTTGACTGGGAATTTAGAATCTAACGACTTCTTAGATGTAGTTCAAGATTGTTTTTGAAGCAGTTTGTGACAGAACCTACAAGGGAAATAACCTGCTTGACTTAGTTCTGGCAAACAAGGAAACCCTTGTTAATAATTTAGAAATTACAGAGGAACTCGGCGCAGCGACCACAAATCAATTACCTTTGGCATTGAATGGAAGTTTCATAGTACGAATAACTCAGTAACGGTCCCAGATTTTCGCTTAGCAGATTACAATGGACTTAGAGAACACTTATCATCTGTGGACTGGGGTAATGAAGATAGCTATCAATATGACAGTTTTCTGAACACTATACATGCTGCCCAAATAACATTTATCCCATATAAAGAAATTAGATCGAATAGAAATGACCCAAAATGGATGAATAATAGGCTCAAATATCTTTTAGGGCAGAAGAAAGGAGTTTATAGGCGTATCAAAAGAGGTGAGGGTCATCTTATGAGTCAGTATATTGACATTAAGAGGGACGTTAAAAGGGGATAAGAAAAGCTAAACGGGACTACGAAATTAAAGTTGCTAGGGATTCGAAAACTAACCCAAAAAGTTTTTTCAGGTGTATAGAACAAAAGTTAGAGATAAGATAGGTCCCTTAAAAATAATTATGGGTATCTTACTGACAAAGAGAATGAAATGTGCTCTATTTTTAATAATTATTTTCTCTCGGTTTTCACTCAGGAAGACATTAATAATATCCCAAGAATTAGGTATTTTAGTGGGCCTGAAGAAGATAAATTATGTAGTATCACAGTCACTAGCGAAAAGGTTATCAAACAGATAGACCGTTTGAAGCAAAATAAATCGCCAGGCCCTGATGAGCTTTTTTTCAAGGGTTCTTAAGGAATGCAAAATAGAACTCTGTGAACCCTTAACTAACATTTTTAACCTATCTCTTCAAACAGGTGTAGTGCCGGATACGTGGAAGATGGCTAATGTAATTCCTATTTTTAAAGCAGGGGACAAGTCGTTACCATCAAATTACCGCCCAATAAGTCTAACATCAATTGTAGGCAAATTACTAGAGTCGATTATAGCTGATAACATAAGAAGCCATCTCGATAGGCATAATTTGATTAATGATACTCAGCATGGATTCACCAGGGGCCGTTCCTGCCTAACTAATTTGTTAACTTTTTCAGTGGGGCTTTTGAGGCAGTTGATAATGATAAAGAATTCGATATCGTTTATTTGGATTTTAGTAAGGCTTTTGATAGAGTACCACATCAGAGACTGTTAAAGAAAGTGGCTGCTCATGGCATTGGGGAAAAGTGTTGTCATGGATCGAGTCATGGCTCACCAATAGGAAGCAAGGGTGCATAAATGGGGTTAAATCGGAGTGGGGATCTGTAACAAGTGGCGTTCCTCAGGGATCGGTTTTGGGCCCGTTGTTGTTTATAATATATATAAATGACCTTGACGAGGAATTTCTAGTGATATGAGCAAATTCGCTGATGACACGAAGATAGGTAGGATAATCGATTCAGACGTAGATGTCAGTGAACTACAGGAGGATTTAGACAAACTCAATTCCTGGTCAGAAAAATGGCAGATGCAGTTCAATGTAGATAAATGCAAAGTTCTAAAGCTCGGGAGTGTCCATAACCCAAGCACTTATAAGTTAAATAACGTAGAACTTAGCCATACAGATTGCGAGAAGGACTTGGGGGTGATGGTAGCAGCAACCTTAAACCAAGACAGCAATGCCTAAGCGTACGTAATAAGGCAAATAGATTACTGGGATTTATATCAAGAAGTGTTAGCAACAGAAGTCCAGACGTTATATTACAGCTTTATACATCATTAGTAAGGCCTCACCTAGATTACGCAGCTCAGTTCTGGTCTCCATATTACAGAATGGACATAAATTCGTTAGAAAACATTCAGCGTAGAATGACTAAATTAATACATAGCATTAGAAATCTTCCTTACGAAGAAAGATTGAAGACCCTTAAATTACATTCACTTGTAAGACGTAGAATGAGGGAGACATGATCGAGGTATACAAGTGGAAAATGGGTATTAACAAAGGGGATATAAATAAGGTCTTGAGGGTATCTCTCCAAGAGAGAACCCGCAATAATGGATTCAAGTTAGATAAGTTTAGATTTAGAAAGGATATAGGAAAGTATTGGTTTGGAAATAGGGTAGTTGATGAATGGAACAGTCTGCCTAGTAGGGTTATTGAAGCAAGGACCTTGGGTAGTTTTAAATTTAGGTTGGATAAATTCATGAGTGAAAGGGGTTGGATTTGAGTGGGAATTGCACATGAGTAAATAAAATTATCAAAGCTTATTTTTTGGGTAGCATTGAAAATTAGGTTGAACAAATATTCTGTTGGTGGGATGGAATGTGAAGGACCTGCCTAGAATGGGCCAACAGGCCTGCTGCAGTGTTCCTCCTTTCTTATGTTCTTATGTTCTTATTTGATATCGCAAACAGAACTGTTATACTACATGAACTAGCCAAAATGAATATTGGTGGTAGCCTACTCTACTGGATAATAGGATACCTATCCTTTACCTGTCCTCTACCAATGCTTTAGAAGCGAGTCTAAAGAAATGTCCCTAGGTACACCGCAGGGAGGAGTTCTCAGTCCCATGTTATTTAATGTTCTGATTAATGCTCTCCTAAATGCTCAACCTGCCTCACCTAAACATATAGCTATAAGCTATGCTGATGACATCATGATGCATACAACAGGGCATAAGAAGATGAGTACCATTCTTAATGAAGTTCAAGCAATTTGTAATCGACTAGGCCTCATAATATCTTCCTCTAAAACAAAGATATTAACAAGCAGACGACATCCCCCACCTATCTATATGCAGGGTGAAAACATTAGCTACGTTAAAACTTATAGATATCTTGGTGTAGATGTACCCTTTAACAAATCCACTATACCACAACTAAATAAGAAATGCAAAGATAGGCTAAATGCTCTCAAAGCTGTTGCTGGCTACAACCCCAACTATGGTGCTAATGTGATAATCGTGAGAATGATGCACATAGCCTATGTTAGGTCCTTAATTAATTATGCTGCTCCCATGTTGATATTAGCTCGAGAAAGTTCTCTCCGACCCTTGGAGTTAATGCAAGATGAAGCTCTCAGAATTATTCTTGGCTGTCCCAAATCTACAAAGGTTCTTAATAGGAGGAAGGAGCTTGGTATTTCTAGTATCAATAATAGGATTATTGAGATTAACACTGTACTCGGTATTAGAATGTTAAGAAATGAACCAGACACACAGATCTAAATGAATTGTGAAAACATGCAATTACATTAAGTTTTACAACCTGCATGAACTGTATCACTGTAGGCAACAAGAGCATTTCACCCCTCCATGGAAGATGTGTTCATTTAATATCACATACCTGCAAGTCCCTCCCAAGAAGTTCATTGCTAGTAATCCCTTCCTTAAATCACTTGTTAAAGCAACTGCTCAAGAAGAAATTTCTCGCCTAGCTGGTAGTAATAAGTTATCACAAGTTATATACACTGATGGATCTAAACAGGAGTCTTCTGGCAGGGCTGCATCTGCTCTGGTTGCCACCTCCCTAGTTAAGAACAATAATAATTTTTTTTAACTAGACATAAGAATTAACAACTGGGCGTCTCCACTGCAAACTGAATTGTTTGCAATCCTAATGGCACTAAAGCTAACCTATGACACTGAGCTTGACTCTATCATCATTACTGATTCTATGGCATCATTGCAGGCTCTTGACTCATATAATGACTCTAACAGCATGCTCATTGGAGAAGCCAGGTATAGATACTCAAAAATCCAGGACAAAGGAATTAATGTACAATTGCTATGATTCCATCACACATTGGATTACTCCTTCATAAAGTTGATATGTTAGCCAAGAAGAGTACCCAGAAGGAGAATGTAGAATATAACTTTGGTATATCTGTGTCTAGCATTAGGAATAATATTAGGAGAGAAATAAATAATGAAAAATGATTGCTATAGGAATGCAGTTAGAAGCCTGAGTAGATCGATAACCCACTATGATAACATGAACATAGATAAGTATGTTTATGGAGCAACTTGCAATGTGAACAGACTGACTGATGTAGTTTAGTTTGATATCTTTATTATGCACCCTATACCCATCCTGTGGGCGGTAGTCAAAAGAAGTAAATAATGGGTCCAGGGACTGGACCCCAAAGTTTTGATAGCTGAGCAAGTTACAAAGGTAATGAACTAACAAGCTACAAAGGTAATGAACTCACAAGTTACAAAGGTAATGAAACATGTAAGTAAATTTACTTACTTACGTTTATACATAGTTACAATCATGAACAAATTATAAAGCAATGAACAATTCACTAGTCTACACCCGGTCACAACTGTAATGAGTTCTTGGTGCAAATTTTATTGTTGGGTCACACACACACACATATACATACACACATATATACATACACACACACACGCACACACAACAGGCCCAGTCTTCAATCGACATGTGTATAGGACAAAATGGCAATCAACACGCACACACACACACGGAGCAACACAGGGAGCAAAGTCAGGGTATTTTTCCAGAATGGTCTGTAATATACCACTGTGGATAAAATACTTTGTCATATCTTGAACATTTCTGAGTGAGTTGTCTCTGAATTCATTAATTTTGTCGCACTCCAGTACATAATGACGCAGGGTGTGACAATAATCCAACTGACAAAGTTTATATTTTGTTTGGTCTACATCTGGTGGTGGTGATTTAACCTGCCAAAGATACTTGTAACCCAGCCGGAGGCGGGCGGTGGTGACATCCAAGAGTCTGTTTATTTTGTTGGATGCACCATAGACATGTGGCTCCTCCTGCATGATAGAATGATGATAGGTGGACTGACTGGTGTCAATCTCCCTGAGTCTTAAGTCAATAAAATTCAGTTGAAGTTCTTTTCGTATTATTGTTCTCAAACTGCTAACTGACAAGCCAAGATTGTAATCTACCCCCTCTTTGAAAGCATAAAACTTAGCCAATTTATCAGTTCTATCATGCATCTGAAGACCAATGTGAGATGGAATCCACAGCATGTGCACTCTGACTCTACTATCCAGAATCCTACCATACCTGTGCCTGGCTTCTGACACAAGCATGCTACAAGTTATACTTGATGAGTTGAGAGCATTTATGGATGACAGAGAATCAGTTACAATTAGAGAGTCAACCTTAGATACATGGACGCATTTGAGTGCAAGGAGTATGGCAAACAGTTCTGTCTGAAGGGTAGAGGCCCAGTTATTGATGCGTGCTCCAATTTCTTTAAGAGAGCCATCACTCTGTATGACATCAGCACTACCAGCTGCACCATCAACGTAAATAGTTTGTGAGAGAGTGTGCTGTTTGGCTAAATTATCAATACAGCTTAAGGCATCATGTTTGGCTTCAAGGCGAAGCTTTGGTCGTGATTTAAGTAGTGGCCAGGCTTAGGCTTGGCTACAAGTACTTCTGGCAGTTTGGGAGACACACAGATGATGATCAAACTAAATGCAAATTATGTGATCAGGCATATGGTCACTGTCTTGAACACTATGTGCTTAATTGTCCACTTATTGAGGAATATAGAGATAGACAGTATAATAACCTATGTGACATGTCAAGATATCTTATTAATGAAAATAAGATACCAGTTATACTAAGCAAATTTCCTAAATTTGCTTGTAACAGATAAGTGAACTGTAGATATAAATCCAAATCTAATTTCCATGAACGTGCCTATCTGTTAGTTAGTTACCATTTTGTCCTAGGCACATGTCGATTAGACACTAGGCCTGTTGTATGTATGTGTGTGTGTAACGAAACACTTCGAAATGTTTCGGCCCGCCGTAATTGAACCCGGGTCCTCCGTGCGTGAAGCAAGAGCGCTAGCCACCATGCTATCGGGGTCTGTGCTCATGATAACGTGAGCATAGATGGGCATGTTTGAGGAGCAACTTGCAATGTGAACAGACTGACTGATGTTGTAGTGGCCAGGCTTAGGCTTGGCTACAGGTACTTCTGGCAGTTTGGGAGACACAGATGATGATCAAACTAAAAGCAAATTATGTGATCAGGCATATGATCACTGTCTTGAACACTTATTTGCTTAATTGTCCACTTATTGAGGAATATGGAGATAGACAGTATAATAACCTATGTGACATGTCAAGATATCTTATTAATGAAAATAAGATACCAGTTATACTAAGCAAATTTCCTAAATTTGCTTGTAACAGATAAGTGAAATGTAGATATAAATTCAAATGTACAATTGTTAACCCTTTTGGGGCCTAGTGCCTAGGCCTTTTGTGTATCCATATGCTCTTGCGCTACCGTCCACAGGATGGATATGGGGTGCACAATAAACTAGCCACTTCGGTGGCAAAATCTAATCTAAATCTATCTGGCTATTGTCCCAGTAGTTACTGCAGTGTTTGTGGATATACTGCAAGGGACAAAATACTTCTTAAATGTAAGGAACCTACTTGTTCCAACTACTGCCACACAGATTGCATTCCAGAATAATAATTTTGTAGCCAGGTAGAACATCTCAGAAAATTGAAGGATATCCACAATCCTGTGGTATATGTGTAAACAAGCCTGGAGCTACAAGAGGAATGTTCAGAAGTACCTCAGGGACTCCTCTCCAAAGATCAAGATTGCCCTTGTGGAAAATATGGGTATTTTCCCAAAAGTTATACTGGATAAACTTTTCAATGTGAATATTCTTAATGTGTTGATGTTGGTTCACATTTACTTGGGATTGGAAGAAGAAACCAACAGAAAGGTCTTAGCGCATGCGTGGAGAGACTCATGGCTGGGGTCAGGGCGTGGGTGCGTGTGGCTTGGGGCAGTCATGTGGGAGAGAGTGGCGTGGGGTGACCCAAAGGGAGAGTCCTGGCTATAATGAAGTCAGGAACGTGGCGTTTACGACGGCCAAACGTGATTAGTGGCCTCACTTCACAATAGGAAGTGTCATAACTGTTCTCCGTGTATAATGAGGGACATCAAGTCCGGGAATCCACTATAATAGGGTGGTGAATTTGTCAGTCACGAGTCAAGAGCGTGGGCAGGGCACTGGTCAAGTGAACGTGAGCGCGGGTGGTAATGACGTAGGCGGTGGCTAATAATCGACACGATTCGGTCGAAACTTTGATACTAGGTAACGCTTCGTAATATGAAGCGACGGGATTACTGTCAGTGAATGGTGTGGAACGTCAAGTCCGGGAATCCACTGTAATATAGTGGTGAAATTGGAAGCAAGTTTGATGGGTGGAATTGAGACGACACGCGATGCCGCCATGATGTGAGTAAACAAGTAATGAAGGTTCCAACTCAATTCATCGACTTCAAACCTTAATGGATCGACTACTAACGAGTGTAAATTAGTGGGACAATAAACCGTCGTGTGAACTAAACAGAAATTGGTGATGTTAATATCACGAGAGAGAATGAGGGCAGTGATATTCGGCATCATTCTCCTAACGACCGCATGTTAACCTCATGATTCCTGTCTCGAGGATCGTAGAGGTGTTAAGGGGCCAAGACTCCTTAATCGGGACAAACTAAGTGACACCATCATTCTGCCGGGAGAAGAATTGTGTCTACCGAGCAGGACATCGATACGAGGAGGAACAAACAGACAAAGGATGAAACTCCCTCACCCACAGCTAAATAACCTTTCTATTTATGACAAACTGATACTGGCCAGTTAGGTATGTTATAATAGTACAGTTATTGTAGGCGCGTCAACGTTCTCCAGTGACTATCAATATGTACTGGTGCGATCTACTGTAATTTATAATACTGGTCTAGGATAGATGTGTTAGAGTGCGTGTGTTATCGAAGGAGTTGTTTTCTGTGACCAGGGCGACTTAAGTTTTCCCACACACCTCACGGGGGTAACTGCGGTAAATATTATTAGCGGTCTCCTCCCGTTGAGATTATTTGTATGTAAATGTTGGTGAAGCCCATACAGGTAGTCTCATAATTTCCCACAGCCCTAATGGGCTGTGTTGTAAAGTCGCAGCTAAGATAATCCATCACAGGTAAGCACTTCATGAGCTCCTCAAATCATTAGATACCCTTCAAGCTATTGCAGAAGGCCAGTCCAAGCCTACATCAAGTGACATAAGCTGCTTAGCTGATGGTGACACTATTGACAAAGACTGGAAGTCCCACACTGAGCTCAACTCAGAAGTAAATAACTGGTTGAATTCTGTCATTGCTAAGGCTCCACAGATAGACAGAGCTCAAAATATTACATTTGGGAATTCTAACACAATTCCTCTGACCACCACAGAGGGAACAGATCCTCTTCCCAGCAACGAAGCAAGCCTTGGATCTGTTAACTCTCCTACACTTGACATCACTGCTTCAGCGCCTGCCAGTACACCAGACAGCGCACATACCATCACTGATCCTACATCTGTCAGCACACCTGCCGACACTATTCCAACATCTGGCAGCAGTGCTTCATCTGCAAGTACTGAGTCAGGATTTTCTCCACCAGAAATTGGTGCAGTTATTAATCAGGGGACTATTACTGCAACTGAACAGGTGTTGTGCCAAAGTACGAACAGCAGAGACACATCTGTCAGAACTGTACAACTGAATGGTAAAGGACGTGGAGGAGGAAGACGACATCTACAGCCGTCTCACCTTCCATCAACACAGTCCCAGGAAAACGTTCATCAGATACACAATCATCAGGCTCACCAGTGGCAGAACCTACGGATAAATCAGCAGCAAAACAAGAGGTGCAACAAATAAGAGTCCACCCTCCCAGGCACCTAGGCAGTGTTCTTGCTGTCACCGGAGGGGGTACACCACTAACAACTGCCTGCGAGATGCCAGGTGCAATTACTGCCCCAAGAGGGTGACATGTCAAGATATCTTATTAATGAAAATAAGATACCAGATATACTAAGCAAATTCCCTAAATTTGCTTGTAACAGATAAGTGAACTGTAGATATAAATCCATATGTACAATTGTTAACCCTTTTGGAGCCTAGTTCCTAGGCCTTTTGTGTATCCATATGCTCTTGCGCTACCGTCCACAGGATGGATATGGGGTGCACAATAAACTAGCCACTTCAGTGGCAAAATCTAAAAAATCTAAATCAGGAAGCCCAGTGTCGGAAGAAAAAGGAACTTGACAGACAGGACCACCTGTTTAGAGACCTGTTCTCGAACCAGCAGGATCTCTGAATTGTTGAACACACTCACACGTCACCCACTCAGCTACTCCTATCTCAGCAAAGCAGGTGGTTTTGTGCCTTATACAAGACCACAGACCTACATCCGAGCAGCTGCCACGGTGCCCTACCTGTCTCAAGGACAGACACCTAACACACCCACCACCTCAAACTGAACACATCATGAGGAAGCAGTCTACCAGCATCCTGTCGGCCAACATTTGAGGTTTCATTACCAATGTTGGAGAGCTCACACCCAGTTTTGTGAATACTCGACGTCCCGACATGATAGCTGTTGTTGAAACATTTTTGGATGACAGGACTCCAGAAAACTTTGCAAGAATTGCTGGCTACACCTCATGGATGAGAAGAGACCGGCAAGGGCAAGGAGGTGTTGCTGTGTGCTTCTCTAAAAGTGTACATGCCCAGAACATTGATGTTGCCATCCCTACTCATCTTGAAATGATGTTCTTCAGGCTATGCATAAACACTAGTACCTCTGTACTAGTAAGTGCAATGTACAAACCTCAGTGGCAACATGCAGACCCCATCAACTTCCTAATGGAAAATGTGGACTCCCTTCTGCTCCAACACAACTGTCAACATATAATTGTTTGTGACCTCAACCAACATCCTATACAGAGGGACACTGATGACCTTGCAATGTTTGACATGAGAAACTTTGTTGATTTCCCTACTCACATCTCTGGCTCCTCTCTTGACCCAGTAGTGAGTGATCTGGCAGAAAGTATAGTCACTTGTCAACCCCTCGGCTATGTTGGATCGTCTGACCACAAGGCTGTTTTTACGACACTGAAGATCCCAATAGAATGAGGTGAGGAGTCCACACACACAACCTGGCTATGGGAAAGAGGTAATTGGCCAGCCCTTTGCTCTGAGCTCGCCACCACCGATTGACAAGTGAATGCATTCACTGGACACATCCTTAATATACAACAAGAACACGTCCCTCACCGGCAGTATGTGATGAAGCCTACTGATCAGCCTTGGTTTGGCTATCATTGTAGAGAGGCTGTTACTGCTAAGTACAAGGGATGGAGAAGGTATAAGAGACATCCTACTACCTATAACAGGAACTTGCACAGGCAAGCCTGTAAGCATGTGGGTGAAGTTCAAAAGTGGGCCATCTCTAAATGAGAGGTGGACACAAAACGAAAGCTATTATCAGGTAGAGTGGACTCCAAAACCTGGTGGTCCCTGGTCAAGGACAGACGAGGTTAGCTGCCTGATGAACTTATTCCACCTCTAAATCGACAGGATGGGACCACCTCTGCTAGTAGTCAAGAAAAAGCGGACCTCTTTGCCAAACACTTTGATACCAAAATGCAAGTTCCTGATCCAGCAAGAGACCCTCTTTGGCTAGCTGCAAGAACTGTGTCAAAACTGTCAGTGGTGACAATAAGGAAGGAGGTTGTGCATCTTCTTAAATCGCTTGACCAAGAAAAGGCTGTGGGCCCAGACAAATTGAGCCCAAGATTGCCGAGATGTGCAGACCAGCTAGCAGCACCTCTAACTCTCATCTTTCAGCACTGCCTAGTACAGTGTAAATGGCCTCTGTGGAAAGAGGCAAATGTAGTCCCTGTTCACAAAAAGAAGAGCAGAGCAGAAATCAGCAACTACAGACCAGTGTCACTCCTGTCAATCACTGGCAAGATCCTTGAGACAATAATCTCAAGACAAATAACAAGAGTTTTTTGGCTACCACTCACTACTTTATGACTATCAGTATGGCTTCAGGAAAGGTTACTCTGCTGCTGATCTGTTGTGAAACTTCACTAAATGGCAAAAGTCAATGGACGAATCCAAAGTCCGCTGTGTGGTAGCACTGGACATTGCTGGTGCTTTCGACCTAGTGTGACACCAGGGCCTCTTGGCAAAACTGCGAGCACTGGGAATTGCAGGCACTACACTGTCTCCTCAGTGATTACCTTCATGGTAGATCTCTAAGGGTAGTTTCAATGGAACAGAATCAGCAAGACATCCTACTGGGGCAAATGTTCCACAAGGAAGTGTGCTTGGTCCATTGTTATGGAATGTCTACTTCAATGACCTTCATCTCATCCCAGAATCCCCTGCATATGCAGACGACTGTACTCTGACAATTTAGTGATGTATTGGATATCCGCATCCACGAAACATCCGCACAATTTCTTACATCCACATCTGCATTTTACTGTAAACAGATAGTATCTGCATCCGAAATCCGCGGAACATCCGCACAATTTCTTACATCCGCATCAACATCTGCACAATTTCATACATCCGCATCCGCAAAATAGATAAGTAAGACATCCGTATACACATCCACATTCGCGGATATCTAAATTTTCACATCCGATACATCCCTATCTGACATTTACTTATCCAAGAGAAGAAATGCCAACTGCTCTAAGCTACATCAATCGCCAGCTAAGACCTATATCAGCTTGGGGAAACCAATGGCAGGTAACATTTGCATCTGAGAAAACACAAATGATGGTCTCTAAGCACCATGATGGTAATGCCAGAGCAGTTTTAAGTATGAATGGGAGAGTGTTGGTACCTGGGGAAGAAGTTGATATCCTTGGGGTGAAATTCGACTCCAAACTGACCATGAAGAACCGCATTGTAAATCTTGCAAACAAAGCAGCCAGGAAGCTTACAGCACTTCGGCGTATCTCGCATCTGTTTGACAGTAGGGATTGCAAGATTCTGTATGAGGCACAAGTACGCTCATACCTTGAGTATGCTCCACTTTCTTGGTTTGCCTGCCCCCCCCATCTCATCTGCAACTGCTTGACAGAGTAGAGAACAGAGCAAGACGTCTCATCTCTCGTCTGGACCCATCCTGGATAGATCTGTCATTTCAGAAGAGCCTTCGACACAGGAGGGATGTGGGTGGCCATACTGTTATGTACAAGGCCAACATTGTCAAAGTACCACACTTGGCTCCACTTCGAGGACAGCGAGAAGCAAGCTTCTATACCTGTACTCCCTAGAACGCAGGCGGGAGAGATACATTATATACACGTGGAAAATTCTCGAGGGATTAGTACCAACTTGCACACGAGAGTCACTCCCTACGAAAGGAAAAGACTCGGCAGGCGATGTAACATCCCCCAATGAAAAGCAGGGGTGCCACTAGCACGTTGAGAGACAACACAATAAGTGTCAGGGGCCCAAGACTGTTAAAATGTCTCCCAGCATACATCAGAGGGATTACCAACAACCACCTGGCTGTCTTCAAGCAGGCACTGGATAGGCACCTAAAGTCGGTACCTGACCAGCCAGGCTGTGGTTCGTACGTTGGACTGCGTGTGGCCAGCAGTAACAGCCTGGTTGATCAGGCTCTGATCCAACATGAGGCCTGGTCACAGACCGGGCTGCAAGGGCGTTGACCCCTGGAACTCTCTCTGTAGAAACTTGTTTTGGGACTGCCTCCTTGTAAGCTGCACTTAGAGCAAGCACTGTTGACACCGACACTCTGAGACGGAAAAATAAACACATAAGCAGTATAATGTGATCCTTTATTGACAACGTTTCGCCCACGCAGTGGGCTTTATCGAGTCACAGACAGATCTGTGAATCGATAAAGCCCACTGCGTGGGCGAAACGTTGTCAATAAAGGATCACATTATACTGCTTATGTGTTTATTTTTCCATTGTGTCGGTATTTTATACCATTTATTTCCACACTCTGAGACACTTCTCTCAGACTTACAAGTGGCTATGGGACAAATTTCTAGCTAACTGCAGCCAAAAGAATTCCCCCCTGCATGCATGAATATAAGAAGGTTTAACTTACTTGATGGAGTAGAAATGTCTCCTACACATCCAAATCTTCCTAAGCTATAACCCCCCTCCAACCACCATGTGAAGGGAAGAGTCTTAACCTGCAAATTGAGTGGTAATTAGTGTCCTGCCTGCACCTCAGAGTTCCCTGGTTTCAAAGGATATCCCTTAAGCAATATATGCAGTAAGTGACACTAGCTTCTAGACTAATACTTAAGGGGGATTGCCCACAATTATTACCTTATAGTGGGCATTCGCCCGCTTATAACCCACAGCTCAAATAACCCCACCTTACTCCGAATATCGCCGGCCAGCTATACTAAGAGAAATGCAGAGTATATTATCTTACTGTGGGGGCCTGGGCCAGAGACGAACCCACAGTACGTCAGGAAGCCTCTGTGATTCTTGGTTCCCAGGCAAGTATTTTTAAGACACGTGGGGGACCGAGCTCCAGCTCTTAGTTCCCTGTTAACACCACGATGTCCAAGTCAAGAATAAGGACTAGCGCTCTCTCCCGCTTAGATTCAAGTGTGGAGCTGCTAGTTCTCGTTAGCTAACATAATCTAATGTTCCTATTTAAGGCTTATATCTACCTATATTAGGGTGCTAGAGCTACATTATTAATATCTAACGTTGCCTCAATAATCCTAATATTAGTTGCTAACTGTGCAAACTTGCCTAGATGTTCCTAGGAGAATAAATCTATCAATTAAAATGTACATAATAGTTACCTCTGCCAACTTGAATGTGTGTGTGTGTTTTGGTTGGGTGTGTGGGTTCCTAAACACCGATGGCCGATCCATGGTATGTTTAAGGCTCCTTACGGCTCACTTACCCTGTGGAACTTGCGTGACTTCAAAAAGGTTTCCACATCCTCCCGCCGGCGAAGGTAGACGATAAGTCTACATCAAGTTCACCTTCCGCAAGCCCTTACGGTGGGCCCTGGACACGAGTGCCATCCGGTCACTCTCGTCGAGCAGACTCTGGTCTAACTCCGACTGTCTAGTTTCCGCCGTGTGGATCGCTGGGGGGTGTAAACTTGTGGGTTCCGGTGATCTTAACACCCTTCCCTTTAACTTTAATGTCTTTCACACGTCTAGCCTTGTCTTAGCAGCTTCGTACTTTCCCACCCAGTGGCCCATATGCCCTGGTAGCTCTTCTTCCCACTGATACGAGGTTCCCTGGGTTTAATGACAATCTATCTCCCTCTTTAGGTACCCCATAAAAGCGTCTCCCCAAGGTGGCTAAGTGTTTGTCACTTCCTACTTGGTTTGGCTTACCTGGCGGTTCGTCGTGTACACTAACATTCATTATCACTACTCCACCAGCTATCGTGGTGTCAGCTTCCCCCCTCTCTGGTGTTGCAGGGAACTCATGAGGAATTCTGCCACCGATGATATATCCTACTGGGGATCTGTATAAACCAATTCCTTCCTTAACAGTCCGTGGTGTAGACAGGAAGTCATCTAGATAGTTGGCTCCCACCAGGATACATAAGAACATAAGAACATAAGAAAGGAGGAACACTGCACCAGGCCTGTTGGCCCATACTAGGCAGGTCCTTCACAATCCGTCCCACTAACAGAATATTTGCTCAACCCAATTTTCAATGCTACCCAAGAAATAAGCTTTGACAATTCTACCCACTCATGCGCGAGTCCCACTCAAATCCAACCCCTCTCACTCATGAATTTATCCAACCTAAATTTGAAACTACCCAAGGTCCTAGCTTCAATAACCCTACTAGGCAGACTGTTCCACTCATCAACTACCCTATTTCCAAACCAATACTTTCCTATATCCTTTCTAAATCTAAACTTATCTAACTTGAATCCATTATTGCGGGTTCTCTCTTGGAGAGATATCCTCAAGACCTTATTTATATCCCCCTTGTTAATACCCATTTTCCACTTGTATACCTCGATCATGTCTCCCCTCATTCTACGTCTTACAAGTGAATGTAATTTTAGGGTCTTCAATCTTTCTTCGTAAGGAAGATTTCTAATGCTATGTATTAATTTAGTCATTCTACGCTGAATGTTTTCTAACGAATTTATGTCCATTCTGTAATATGGAGACCAGAACTGAGCTGCGTAATCTAGGTGAGGCCTTACTAATGATGTATAAAGCTGTAATATAACCTCTGGACTTCTGTTGCCAATAAGCCTGACCTCAATTGTAGGCAAATTACTAGAGTCAATTATAGCTGATATTATTAGAAGCCATCTAGATAACCATAATTTGATTAATGATACCCAGCATGGATTCACGAGGGGCCGTTCCTGCCTATCTAATTTATTAACCTTCTTCAGTAAAGCTTTTGAGGCTGTTGATCACGATAAAGAATTCGATATTGTTTATTTAGACTTTAGTAAGGCTTTTGATAGAGTACCGCACCAGAGACTGTTAAAGAAAGTGGCAGCTCATGGCATTGGGGGAAAAGTGCTGTCATGGATCGAGTCATGGCTCACCAATAGGAAGCAGAGAGTGTGCATAAATGGGGTTAAATCCGAATGGGGACTTGTAACAAGTGGTGTTCCACAGGGATCAGTCTTAGGCCCATTGTTATTTATAATATATATCAATGACCTTGATGAGGGAATTACTAGTGATATGAGCAAATTCGCCGACGACACGAAGATAGGTAGGATGTGAATGAATTGTTCAAACATAGATGTCATAGAACTTCAGGAAGATTTAGACAAACTTAATTCGTGGTCAGAAAAGTGGCAGATGCAGTTCAATGTAGATAAATGCAAGGTTCTGAAGCTCGGGAGTGTCCATAACCCAAGCACTTATAAGTTAAATAACGTAGAACTTAGCCATACAGATTGCAAAGGACTTGGGGGTGATGGTAAGCAGCAACCTTAAACCAAGACAGCAATGCCTAAGCGTACGTAATAAGGCAAATAGATTACTGGGATATATATCAAGAAGTGTTAGCAACAGAAGTCCAGAGGTTATATTACAGCTTTATACATCATTAGTAAGGCCTCACCTAGATTACGCAGCTCAGTTCTGGTCTCCATATTACAGAATGGACATAAATTCGTTAGAAAACATTCAGCGTAGAATGACTAAATTAATACATAGCATTAGAAATCTTCCTTACGAAGAAAGATTGAAGACCCTAAAATTACATTCACTTGTAAGACGTAGAATGAGGGGAGACATGATCGAGGTATACAAGTGGAAAATGGGTATTAACAAAGGGGATATAAATAAGGTCTTGAGGATATCTCTCCAAGAGAGAACCCGCAATAATGGATTCAAGTTAGATAAGTTTAGATTTAGAAAGGATATAGGAAAGTATTGGTTTGGAAATAGGGTAGTTGATGAGTGGAACAGTCTGCCTAGTAGGGTTATTGAAGCTAGGACCTTGGGTAGTTTCAAATTTAGGTTGGATAAATTCATGAGTGAGAGGGGTTGGATTTGAGTGGGACTCGCGCATGAGTGGGTAGAATTGTCAAAGCTTATTTCTTGGGTAGCATTGAAGATTGGGTTGAGCAAATATTCTGTTAGTGGGACGGATTGTGAAGGACCTGCCTAGTATGGGCCAACAGGCCTGCTGCAGTGTTCCTCCTTTCTTATGTTCTTATGTTCTTATGTTCTTGATATAAATCCCAGTAATCTATTTGCCTTATTACGTACGCTTAGGCATTGCTGTCTTGGTTTAAGGTTGCTGCTTACCATCACCCCCAAGTCCTTCTCGCAATCTGTATGGCTAAGTTCTACGTTATTTAACTTATAAGTGCTT
>WNWK01032502.1:0-21851 GCA_009830355.1 Cherax destructor
TGCGCCGAGTTCCTCTGTAATTTCTAAATTATTAACAAGGGTTTCCTTGTTTGCCAGAACTAAGTCAACAGATTATTTCCCTTGTAGGTTCTGTCCAAACTGCTTCAAAAACAATCTTGAACTACTTCTAAGAAATCGTTAGATTCTAAATTCCCAGTCAAAAATTCCAATCAATTTGACTAAAGTTGAAGTCTCCCAGAATAACTACGTTATCGTGCATTGTGGCCTTAACAATTTCCTCCATAGTAGTCTCCTTGGTCCCTATCTATGTTTGGGGGACGGTATATCACACCAAATCAATTTTCATGCCCCTCTGAAAATTCTATCCAGACAGACTCTGTATGTATTTCAGACTTTATTCCCTTTTTATGCAACAGTTCAAGCGATCTCGGACATACAGTGCCCTCCACCCCCTTCCCGAAACTTCTGTCTACTTGGAACAATTTAAAACCCTGTATATGACATTCCAGCAGGCATGTCCTATTTTCGTATTGAACCACGTCTCAGTTATGGCAAATACATCAATGTTACCTAGGATTTATTTAAAGCAGTATAAGCAACAGAAGTCCAAAAGTTATTACAGCTCTATACATCACTAGTGAGACCTCATTTGGATTATGCAGCTCAGTTTTGGTCTCCTTACTACAGGATGGATATAGATTCATTGGAGAACATACAAAGAAGAATGACTAAAATGATTTACAGTATAAGAAATCTCCCGTATGAAGATAGACTTAGAGCGTTGAATCATCACTCTCTGGAGAGACGTAGAATGAGGGAGATATCATCGAGTGTACAAGTGGATGATGTGCATAAACAAAGGAGATATTAATAAAATACTGAAGATATCGAACCAAGTAAGAACCAGAAATAACGGATTTAAATTGGATAAATTTAGATTTAGAAAGGACATAGGCAAGTACTGGTTTCGAACAGAGTTGTAGATGCGTGGAACAATCTTCCGAGTACTGTGATGAGGCTAGGACCTTGGGTGGCTTTAAAGAGATTGGACAAATATATGAGTGGGAGGGGCTGGGTTTGATTGGTGTCGTTTTGATATGGACCTCTCACTCATGAATTTATCCAACCTAAATTTGAAACTACCAAGGTCATGCTTCAATGACCCTACTAGGCAGACTGTTCCACTCATCAACTACCTATTTCCAAACCAATATTTTCCTATATTCTTTCTAAATCTAAACTTATCAATTTGAATCCATTGTTGCGGGTTCTCTCTTCGAGAGATATCCTCAAGACCTTATTTATATCCTTCTTATTAATACCCATCTTCCACTTACGTTTGATAAATATGAGTGAGAGGGCTGGATTTGAGTGGGACTTGCACATGGGTGAATAAAATTATCAAAGCTTATTTCTTGGGTAGCATTGAAAATTAGGTTGGGCAAAATTGTTAGTGGGATGGATTGTGAAGGACATGACTAGTATGGGCTAACAGGCCTGCTGCAGTGTTCCTCCTTTCTTATGATCTAATGTTGTGGATGTGTGGATTGGTCTTCCGCGTAACTTTAAAATGAGATTGGACAAATATATGAGTAGTCGTATTGCTAGGAATAAGATGGACGAGTTGAGATTAGTTGCAAGTGCAGGTAATATTGATGTTTTTGCAATAACTGAGACCTTGGAAATAAATGGTATAAAATACCGACACAATGGAAAAATAAACACATAAGCAGTATAATGTGATCCTTTATTGACAACGTTTCGCCCACGCAGTGGGCTTTATCGAGGTAGATCTGTCTGTGACTCGATAAAGCCCTGCGTGGCAAGCGTGTCAATAAGCCCATCTCTCTTATGTGTTTATTTTTCAACTGAACCTTGATGTACCACATCAGAGACTGTTAAAGAAAGTGGCTGCTCACGGCATTGGAGGAAAAGTGTTTTCATGGATCGAGTCATGGCTCCCAATAGGAAGCAGAGGTGTGCATTAATGGGGTTAAATCTGAGTGGGGATCTGTAACAAGTGGCGTTCCACAGGGATCGGTTTTAGGCCCGTTGTTGTTTATAATATATATAAATGACCTTGACGAGGGAATTACTAGTGATATGAGCAAATTCGCTGATGACACGAAGATAGGTAGGATAATCGATTCAGACGTAGATGTCACGGAACTTCAGGAGGATTTAGACAAACTCAATTCCTGGTCAGAAAAGTGGCAGATGCAGTTCAATGTAGATAAATGCAAGGTTCTGAAGCTCGGGGTGTCCATAACCAAGCACTTATAAGTTAAATAACGTAGAACTTAGCCATACAGATTGCGAGAAGGACTTGGGGTGATGGTAAGCGCAACCTTAAACCAAGACAGCAATGCCTAAGCGTACGTAATAAGGCAAATAGATTACTGGGATTTATATCAAGAAGTGTTAGCAACAGAAGTCCAGAGGTTATATTACAGCTTTATACATCATTAGTAAGGCCTCACCTAGATTAAGCTCAGTTTTGGTCTCCATATTACAGAATGGACATAAATTCGTTAGAAAACATTCAGCGTAGAATGACTAAATTAATACATAGCATTAGAAATCTTCCTTACGAAGAAAGATTGAAGACCCTAAAATTACATTCACTTGTAAGACGTAGAATGAGGGAGACATGATCGAGGTATACAAGTGGAAAATGGGTATTAACAAAGGGGATATAAATAAGGTCTTGAGGATATCTCTCCAGAGAGAACCCCCAATAATGGATTCAAGTTAGATAAGTTTAGATTTAGAAAGGATATAGGAAAGTATTGGTTTGGAAATAGGGTAGTTGATGAGTGGAACAGTCTGCCTAGTAGGGTTATTGAAGCTAGGACCTTGGGTAGTTTCAAATTTAGGTTGGATAAATTCATGAGTGAGAGGGGTTGGATTTGAGTGGGACTCGCGCATGAGTGGGTAGAATTGTCAAAGCTTATTTCTTGGGTAGCATTGAAAATTTGGTTGAGCAAATATTCTGTTAGTGGGACGGATTGTGAAGGACCTGCCTAGTATGGGCCAACAGGCCTGCTGCAGTGCTCCTCCTTTCTTATGTTCTTATGTTCTTATGAAAAATCGGGACATGCCTGCTGAATGTCACATCCAGGGTTTTAAATTACATAAGAAAATAAGAACATAATCTCAAATCTCAAATCGTCCATCTTATTCCTAGCACTACGACTATTTGTATAATACACTTTTAAAGACCCTCCTTTCTCTTTACCCTTCCTGCTCCATTCTGTTTTTCCACTATACATATTACTGTCCTTGTTATTGTTAAGAATTTATATATCAAAGCCTAGATCTATATTTCGACATTCAGTATTTTCCATTTCTAAACCCATACCTCTAACTAATCTTAGTTTAAAGTCCTAACAACACCCTCAACTGAGCTAGCAAGAAAATCCACACCTGCCCTGGATAAGTGAACCCCATCCCTGGCATACATGTCATTTCGGCCATAGAAGTGGTCCCAGTTGCAAATGAATGGTACTGCATTATCCTTACAGTGTTTGTCCAGCCAGCAATTGACACCAATTGCCCTGGACAGCCATTCATCTCCAACTCCTCTCCTTGGCAAAATACCACATATGACAGGGTTCCCACCTTCTTCCTAATTATGTCTATTCTACCTATACCTGCTAGTCAGGTCCTCACTCCTACGTCTGCCAACATCGTTGCCTCCAGCACTGAGACAGATAATAGGATTGCTCCATTACCTCTCATGATGTCGTCCAGACGGCTAACAATATCCTCCATCCCAGCCCCAGGAAAGCAAACCCTCTGTCTCCTACTTCTATCTTTCAAGCAAAGGCCCTATCCATATACCTAATTTGACTATCCCCAACAAGAACAATGTTCTTACCTTCCTTGGTGTCGTTCGTGATGTTCCCTGTAGTCGACTCACATTCATCGGGTAACACGGAGAATCGGTTCGATGTTTCCACAACAGGCTTCTGGTTCTTCGTTAATTCTACCTCTCCATCCATCCTCTTGATCTTTAACTTTGTCCCATGCATTCCAGCCACTGCCCAGGTTCCTTTCTTGGCTTGAGGATTCTCAACAGGAGGATTACTACGAATCCTCTTGTTTTCCTCAGTCAGTCGCTGTATCTCAAGCTTAGCTACCCTCAGTTCTTCCTTCAGCTGCTGGTAGAGTAGCTCAAGAGAGGACATCTTGTTCAGATTCACAGAGAGCACACAAGACAAGTCTTCACTGAGCACACAAGACAAGTCTTCACTGAGCACACAAGACAAGTCTTGTGAAGGGCCTGTCTAGTATAGGCCAACAGGCCTGCTGTAGTGTTCCTCCTTTCTTATGTTCTTATTTTCTTATGTAATTTAAAACCCTGGATGTGACATTCAGCAGGCATGTCCCGATTTTTCATATTAAACAAGGTCTCAGTTATTGCAAAAACATCAATATTACCTGCACTTGCAACTAATCTCAACTCGTCCATCTTATTCCTAGCAATACGACTACTCATATATTTGTCCAATCTCATTTTAAAGTTACCGCGGAAGACCAATCCACACATCCACAACATTAGATCATAAGAAAGGAGGAACACTGCAGCAGGCCTGTTAGCCCATACTAGTCATGTCCTTCACAATCCATCCCACTAACAATTTTTGCCCAACCTAATTTTCAATGCTACCCAAGAAATAAGCTTTGATAATTTTATTCACCCATGTGCAAGTCCCACTCAAATCCAGCCCCTCTCACTCATATTTATCAAACGTAAGTGGAAGATGGGTATTAATAAGAAGGATATAAATAAGGTCTTGAGGATATCTCTCGAAGAGAGAACCCGCAACAATGGATTCAAATTGGATAAGTTTAGATTTAGAAAGAATATAGGAAAATATTGGTTTGGAAATAGGGTAGTTGATGAGTGGAACAGTCTGCCTAGTAGGGTCATTGAAGCTATGACCTTTGGTAGTTTCAAATTTAGGTTGGATAAATTCATGAGTGAGAGGTCCATATCAAAACGACACCAATCAAACCCAGCACCTCCCACTCATATATTTGTCCAATCTCTTTTTAAAGCCACCCAAGGTCCTAGCCTCTATCACAGTACTCGGAAGATTGTTCCACGCATCTACAACTCTGTTCGAAAACCAGTACTTGCCTATGTCCTTTCTAAATCTAAATTTATCCAATTTAAATCCGTTATTTCTGGTTCTTACTTGGTTCGATATCTTCAGTATTTTATTAATATCTCCTTTGTTTATGCACATCATCCACTTGTACACCTCGATGATATCTCCCCTCATTCTACGTCTCTCCAGAGAGTGATGATTCAACGCTCTAAGTCTATCTTCATACGGGAGATTTCTTATACTGTAAATCATTTTAGTCATTCTTCTTTGTATGTTCTCCAATGAATCTATATCCATCCTGTAGTAAGGAGACCAAAACTGAGCTGCATAATCCAAATGAGGTCTCACTAGTGATGTATAGAGCTGTAAAATAACTTTTGGACTTCTGTTGCTTATACTGCTTTAAATAAATCCTAGTAATCTGTTAGCCTTATTGCGCACACTTAGGCACTGTTGTCTTGGCTTTAGATTCCTGCTTACCATGACTCCCAAGTCTTTTTCACATTCTGTATGATCAAGCTCTACTTCAACTAGTTTATAAATTCAACGGATATTTTCATTACCAAGGACTAGTACCTTACACTTGTCCACATTGAACTTCATCTGCCACTTTTGAGACCAAGACATTAGTTTGTCCAAATCCTCCTGGAGTTCACTGATATCCTCCTCAGAATGAATCATACGGCCTATTTTTGTATCATCAGCAAATTTACTCATGTCACTTGCAATTCCTTCATCAAGGTCATTTATGTAATTATGAACAACAATGGGCCTAAAACTGATCCTTGTGGAACGCCACTAGTGACTAATCCCCATTCAGATTTGACCCATTAATGGAAACTCTCTGCTTTCTATTGGTAAGCCATGCCTCTATCCATGCTAGAACTTTACCTCCTATACCATGAGCTGCCACCTTTCTTAAGAGTCTCTTGTGAGGTACTCTATCAAGGCCTTACTGAAATCCAAGTAAACTATATCATATTCTTTATCACTGTCTACTGCCTCAAATGTTTATTGAAAAACGTCAGTAAATTTGTCAGGCAGGAACGACCCTCGTAAACCCATGCTGAGATTCATTAATCAAATTATGTTCAAGGTGACTTCTGATAATATCAGCTATAATTGATTCTAATAATTTGCCTACTATAGACGTGAGGCTTATTGGACGGTAATTTGATGGAATTGACTTATCCCTGATTTGAATATAGGAACTACATTAGCTATCTTCCACATCTCTGGCACAATACCAGTTAGGATGGACGTATTAAACACATTTGTTAATGACTGACTAAGTTCCATCTTGCATTCTTTAAATACCCTGGAAAACAACTCGTCGGGTCGGGACTTATTTTGCTTCAGTTTATCTATCTGTTTGATAACCATGTCCCTCGTGACAGTAATATTAGTTAACTTGAATTCTTCAGGAACTGAATAATTGTTAATTTCTGGAATCTCATTTACGTATTCTTGTGTAAAGACTGACAAAAATAGTCATTAAATAGGAACACATTTCCAGTTCGTTATCCGTCAGCTGTCCATTCCCAATTTTCAGAGGTCCTACCTTTTCCCTCACCTTCGTCCTATACACTTGAAAGAACCCTTTTGGATTAGTCTTTGATTCATTAGCAACCTTAATCTCATAGTCACGTTTAGCCTTTCTAATCCCTTTTTTACTTCTCTTTTCAACTGAACATATTGGTCAATAAGGTTAACATCTCCTCTTTTGATGCCCTATAAATTCCTCTTTTCTCCCTAATAGATGTTTTAGCCTCCTGTTAATCCATTTGGGATCGTTATTATTTGACCTAAATTCTCTCTGGGAATAAATATACTCTGTCACGTTGTACATTATTAGAAAAAATCATAAACGCAGATCCCATCGTAATCGTTAGCTAGATTACCCCAGTCGAGATTAGACAGGTGTTCTCTAAGTCCAGTATAGTCAATAAAGGATCACATTATACTGCTTATGTGTTTATTTTTCCAGTATAGTCGGCAGAACGAAAATCAGGAACTTTTACCGTATTATCCCTATTCTCATACTCCCAGGTAATATTAAAAGTAATGGATTTGTGATCACTTGCCAAGCTCTTCAGTGATCTCCAGATTATTTACAAGGGTTTCTTTATTTGACAAGACTAGGTCGAGCAAATTATTACCTCTAGTAGGCTCCGTCACACACTGCTTCAGAAAACAGTCCTGAACTACTTCCATAAAGTCACTGGACTCCAGATTACCGGTCAAAGAAGTCCAGTCAATTTGACTAAAGTTAAAATCCCTACTATCACTACGTTATTGTGTCTAGAAGCCCTAACAATTTCGTCCCAAAGAAGTCTTTCTCTATCGTGATCCAAGCCTGGAGGTCGGTATATTACACCTACAATCAGTTTTTCTTGACCTTCTAGAAACTCTACCCAAACAGATTCTGTTAATGATCCATCTATTTTTATGCCTGTTTTTATGCAGCAATTTATATTTTCTCGTACATATAATGCAACTCCACCCTTTCCCATTATATCTATCTACATGGAACAACTTAAACCCCTGAATATGACACTCAGCAATCATATCCCGACTCTTTATATTATACCATGTTTCAGTTATTGCAATGACATCAAAGTTCCCAGCACATGCTACCAAACGTAATTCGTTAATTTGATTTCTGGCGCTTCGACAGTTAGTGTAAAATACATTGAGATGTATCTTCTTGTGAACCTTTTTCATATTCAGCTTTTGTTTACACAATTTCTGTTACTATTATTACCCTGTGTTACTCGATTACTGTTATTGTTAAGATTTATGATGTCAAAGCCTGAATCAATATTTTGACCCTCATTATTCACCATTCCTAAACCCATACCTCTAACTAATCCTAGTTTAAAATCCTAACAACATCCTCAACTGAGCTAGAGAAATTCTACACCTGCCCTGGATAAGTGAACCCCATCCCTGGCATACATGTCATTTCGGCCATAGAAGTGGTCCCAGTTGTCAATGAATGGGACTGCATTATCCTTACAGTGTTTGTCCAGCCAGCAATTTATACCAATCGCTCTGGACAGCCATTCATTTCCCAAAACTCCTTCTTGGCAAAATGCCACATATAACAGGGCGCCCCCTTCTTCCTAATTATGTCTATTGCTGTCCTGTACCTTCTAACTAAATCCTCACTTCTCGCTTGCCTACATCATTGCCTCCAGCACTGAGGCAGATAATAGGATTGATCCCATTACCGTTCATGATGTTGTCAAGCCGGCTAACAATATCCTCCATCCCAGCCTCAGGAAAGCAAACCCTCTGTCTCCTACTCTTATCCTTCAAGCAGAATGCCCTATCCATATACCTAACCTGGCTACGTTCTTATCAACTACCCTATTCCCAAACCAATACTTTCCTATATCCTTTCTAAATCTAAACTTGTCTAATTTGAATCCATTACTGCGGGTTCTCTCTTGGAGAGATATCCTCAAGACCTTATTTATATCCCCTTTGTTAATACCCTTCTTCCACTTATACTCTTCGATCATGTCTTCCCTCACCACTGTGACGAAACGTTTCGTCATTAAAGATACCCAAGTGTGGCACGTGTGTCTAAATTATCAACTTGTCGGTTCTCTGAACCGTTTATCAACAAAACTGGTAAATGGGCCAACACACCAATATACTTGGCCAATAGGCCTCTTACAGTGTTCTTTTCTCATGTTTTTAAATGCGACCACTCTCATACATGTAGTAGGATAATTGAAGATGAAAGTTTGGGTAACTTCAATTATAGGTTAGATAAATACATGAGTGATAGGGGCTCGGACTTGAGTCACATGACTTCATTGTCAGGTGTCACACCTCTCTCTCAGCCTATATATACTTTCATTTTAATCACTGTTTGTTAGAAGTGATCAAGATCCCATGATCTAACTTTTGCTATCAAATATATCCTAGTATTTGCTTAGGTGTCTATTTAATCAATTTGTCGAAAACAATTACGAAGGTTGATAACATTCCAGCGAAGACCATCCAAACAACTATTACTAGTGAAGGTAAGTTCATTGTTATAGTTATAGGAAAGATATTGACCACTAACTCTTCTTAGTTTAAACTATTATTACAACTCACACAGGACCCACATATATACCATTAGCAACTTAAGAGTTCAACTTGTTTCTCAAAATCAATCTATAGCTTAAACATCTCTATAATTGATGAAAAATAGACATGTCCAACATCTGGGCATCTTTATTGTAGACGTTTCGCCATCAAGTGGGTTTATCAAGTTTGTATATAGTAGAACTATATACAAAAGATGAGGTAATCAGTCCCTCAGCCTTGGAGTTGGTGTGAAGAGGCTGTAGTCTTGAAGATGGAGAATACTGTCAATACTGTATAATAAAAATGAGACACATGTGCAACATCTGGGTATCTGTATCGTAGACGTCTCGCCATCCAATGGCTTTATCAATACAAATTTTCAGACCGTAGTCGTTGCAGTTGTATATAGTTTTACTGTCTTCAAATTATATCCTAGAATTTGTTTTGAAAAAGCCACTGGATGGTCAAACGTCTACAATAAAGATTCCTAGATGTTGCAGATGCCTCTAATTTTCATCTTGTCGGTATTGAATACCATTCATTTACAATACTGTTTAATAATAATAATAATAATATTAATAATAATAATAATAATAATAATAATAATAATAATAATAATAATAATAATAATCATAATGGTGATGGACCAGGTGCTTCGGCTCCTTCAGTGCCCTGGTGATGGACCGGGTGCTTCGGCTCCTTCAGTGCCCTGGTGATGGACCAGGTGCTTCGGCTCCTTCAGTGCCCTGGTGAAGGACCGGGTGCTTCGGCTCCTTCAGTGCCCTGGTGATGGACCGGGTGCTTCAGCTCCTTCAGTTCGCTCTTTGGTAGTGCCCTGATTATCGGAGCTTGTTCCATGGATGGAGTAGAAGTTGGGTTGGAAAGGTGTTATTGTTTGTAGGATTGGTTTAGGGTTTGAGGGGGACCTGCCTAGTGTGGGCCGGTTGGCCTGCTGCAGTGTTACTTCCTTCTGTAATCTTATGAGAGAGGGGTTAGATTTGAGCGGGACTTGGAGGGTTGTGAAGGCTTGAGGGATGTGAAGGTTGCTTGGGTGCCGCTAGGGATGGGATGGGCAAATATTTTTGTTGGTGGGTTGGTTTTGACATGGACCTGCCTAGTATGGGCCAGTAGGCCTGTTGCAGTGTTCCTCCTTTCTTATGTTCTTATGTTCTTATTACGTATATATTTTATTTATTTTGCAGGTCATCCTGACACCTGAGACTGGCTCTTGTTGTGTCAATACTTCAGGTATTCTGACACCATATTCTGGTACTTGTAGTTTCAATACAGCACTTATAGTGCCAAAATCATTGTTACAAAGCTAAAGGTTCTGAAAAACTGTGTTTTGACAATGCAATGTAGAGGTGTTGATCAACATTCACTACAACAATCATCTTCTCAAGAACCTCAGTGCGTATCTCTGACCACATTTATTATAGACTATAAAACACTCCAGTGTTCATTGTGTCTAAAAGAGTTTTCTGATAAATATAATTTACTAAAACACATGAGAACTCATACTGGAAAGAAATTATATCAGTGTTCAGAATGTCTGAAAGACTTTCCACAAAAGTCAGAATTAGTACGTCACATAAGAACGCATACTGGAGAGAAACCATATCAGTGTTCAGAATGTCTGAAAGACTTTTCAGAAAGGTCTAAATTAATGTGTCACATGCGAACTCATACTGGCGAGAAACCATATCAGTGTTCAGTGTGTCTGAAATACTTTTCTCAAAAAACACATTTAGTAAATCATATGAGAACTCATACAAGAGAGAAACCATATCAGTGTTCAGATTGTATGAATAACTTTTCTCGAAAATCAACATTAGTAAATCACATGAGAACTCATACTGGAGAAACCATATCAGTGTTCAGTGTGTCTGAAAGACTTTTCTCGTAAAACACATTTAGTAAGTCACATGAGAACTCATACTGGAGAGAAACCATATCGATGTTCAGTGTGTCTTAAAGACTTTTCGCATAAAACTTATTTAGTATATCACATGAGAACTCATACTGGAGAGAAACCATATCAGTGTTCAGAATGTCTGAAAGACTTTTCACAAAAGTCTGATTTAGTATGTCACATAAGAACTCATACTGGAGAGAAACCATATCAGTGTTCAGTGTGTCTGAAAGACTTTTCTCGTAAAACACATTTAGTAAGTCACATGAGAACTCATACTGAGAGAAACCATATCGATGTTCAGTGTGTCTTAAAGACTTTGCAAAAAAACGTATTTAGTATATCACATGAAAACTCATACTGGAGAGAAACCATATCAGTGTTCAGAATGTCTGAAAGACTTTTCACAAAAGTCTGATTTAGTATGTCACATAAGAACTCATACTGGAGAGAAACCATATCAGTGTTCAGAATGTCTGAAAGACTTTTCAAAAAGGTCTAAATTAGTGTGTCACATGCAAACTCATACTGGCGAGAAACCACATCAGTGTTCAGTATGTCTGAAAGACTTTTCAGAAAGGTCTAAATTAGTGTGTCACATGCGAACTCATACTGGCGAGAAACCATATCAGTGTTCAGTGTGTCTGAAATACTTTTCTCAAAAAACACATTTAGTAGTTCATATGAGAACTCATACAAGAGAGAAACCATATCAGTGTTCAGAATGTATGAATAACTTTTCTCGAAAATCTACATTAGTAAATCACATGAGAACTCATACTGGAGAGAAACCATATCAGTGTTCAGAATGTCTGAAAGACTTTTCACAAAAGTCTGATTTAGTATGTCACATAAGAACTCATACTGGAGAGAACCACATCAGTGTTCAGTGTGTCTAAAGACTTTTCTAAAAGGGTAATTTAAGAAGGCACTTGCTAATACATACTGGAGAGAGACCATATCAGTGTTTCACAATGAATGAAAGACTTTTCTCAAAAGTCTGAATTAGTTGGTCACATGAGAACTCATACTGGAGAGAAACCATATCAATATTCAGTGTCTAAAAAAACTTTTTTCGAAAGTCTGGTTTAGTAAGTCACATGAAAACTCATACTAAGGACTTATGAGTAATGAAATTCCATATATCATTTGTCATTGAGCCCAGACTTGTCTGGAAGTGTAGTGTGATAAAAAAATGATTTGCATGTAGCACAACTGGTGATATCTATCAAATAAACAATCCATTAATTCCTACCCACAGTTTTACTCTGCCACAATACCACCTTAGGCATGATTTTTAAGATAATTTTTGTTGTATATTCTTTATGATAGTGACATTCTCAAGTTAAGATTATAATTCTTAATTGGCTAATAAAACATATCATTACCTGGAGTATACTTGGAGAAGATTTCAGGGGTAAATGTCCCTGCAGACTCAAGGTGGATCAGGGTCTGACCAACCAGCCTGCTACTGCAGGCCACACGTAAACCAACGTACAAACTACAGCCCGGCTGACCAGGTACAGTTGAACACTCTTGGGCCCCTGACACTTATTGTGTCTTCAATTACAGTACTCGTGGTGCCCCTGTTTTCCATTGGGGGAATGTTGCACCTTCTGCCGAGCTTTTTGCTAGAATTTATGGTACTAGTATGTTAATAAACCTGGCGAAGACGTAATAGTATGGCAAAAACCCTGAAAGGGTTAATATTAACATTAACAACAACAATAATAATAATAATTATAGTAATAATAGGGGCTAGTAACCCCTTCTCCTGTATACATTACTAAAGTTGAAAAGATAAACTTTTGTTTTTCTTTTTGGGCCACCCTGCCTCGGTGGGAAATGGCCAATTTGTGTAAATAATAATAATAATAATAATTTTTTAAAAGTACATGTATAAGGTATACAGGCCTAGCTGACATCAGTGACTTGCTACTATATCTACCTGGAGTCTACCTGGAGAGAATTCCGGGGGTCAACGCCCCCGCGACCCGGTCTGTGACCAGGCCTCCTGTTGGACCAGAGCCTGATGATCCAGGCTGTTACTGCTGGCCGCACGCAGTCCAACGTACGAACCACAGCCCGTGTGCAAGTTTGGTACTAAGCCCTCGAGAATTTTCCATGTGTATATAATAATGTATCTCTCCCGCCTGCGTTCTAGAGAGTACAGGTTTAGGAACTTCAAGCGTTCCCAGTAGTTGAGGTGGTTTATCGCACTTATGCGTGCGGTGAAGGTTCTCTGCACATTTTCAAGGTCAGCAATTTCACCTGCCTTTAAAGGTGCAGTTAGTGTGCAGCAATATTCCAGCCTAGATAGAACAAGCGATCTGTAAAGTGTCAACATGGGCTTGGCATCCCTGGTTTTGAAGGTTCTCATTATCCATCATGTCATTTTTCGAGCAGATGCAATTGCTACATTGTTATGGTCCTTGAAGGTGAGATCCTCTGACATGATCACTCCCAGGTCTTTGACATTAGTTTTCGCTCTATTGTGTGGTTGGAATTAGTTTTGTACTCCGATGAGATTTTAATTTCTTCACGTTTTCCGTATCTGAGTAATTGAAATGTCTCATCATTGAACTTCATATTGTTTTCTGCAGCCCATTCAAAGATTTGGTTTATGTCTGCTTGGAGTCTTGCAGTGTCTTCAACGGTGGACACTGTCATACAGATTCGGGTGTCATCTGCAAAGGAAGACACAGCACTGTGGCTTATATCCCTGTCAATGTCTGATATGTTTTAGATTTTACCAACGAAGTGGATAGTTTATTGTGCACCCCATATCCATCCTGTGGACGGTAGCGCAAGAGCATATGGATACACAAAAGGCCTAGGCACTAGGCCCCAAAAGAGTTAACAGTTGTACATTTAGATTTATATCTACATTTCATTTATCTGTTAAAAGCAAATTTAGGAAATTTGCTTATTACAAATGGTATCTTATTTTCATTAATAAGATATCTTGACATGTCACATAGGTTATTATACTGTCTATCTCTGTATTCCTCAATAAGTGGACTGCATGTTTACTCGACTCTGCAGGGTAAGGAGAGAATAGAACATAAGAAAGGAGGAACACTGCAGCAGGCCTGATGGCCCATACTAGGCAGGTCCTTCACAATCCGTCCCACTAACAGAATATTTGCTCAACCCAATTTTCAATGCTACCCATGAAATAAGCTTTGATAATTCTATTTACTCAAGTGCGAGTCCCACTCAAATCCAACCCCCTCTCACTCATGAATTTATCAAACCTAAATTTGAAACTACCCAAGGTCCTAGCTTCAATAACCCTACTAGGCAGACTGTTCCACTCATCAACTACCCTATTTCCAAACCAATACTTTCCTATATCCTTTCTAAATCTAAACTTATCTAACTTGAATCCATTTTGCGGGTTCTCTCTTGGAGAGATACCCTCAATACCTTATTTATATCCCCTTTGTTAATACCCATTTTCCACTTGTATACCTCGATCATGTCTCCCCTCATTCTACGTCTTACAAGTGAATGTAATTTAAGGGTCTTCAATCTTTCTTCGTAACGAAGATTTCTATATATGTATTAATTTAGTCATTCTACGCTGAATGTTTTCTAACGAATTTATGTCCATTCTGTAATATGGAGACCAGAACTGAGCTGCGTAATCTAGGTGAGGCCTTACTAATGATGTATAAAGCTGTAATATAACCTATGGACTTCTGTTGCTAACACTTCTTGATATAAATCCCAGTAATCTATTTGTCTTAATACGTACGCTTAGGCATTGCTGTCTTGGTTTAAGGTTGCTGCTTACCATCACCCGTTATAATATGACAAGTTCTTTCTGACATACATCACACAACAGTTGGTTGACCTTAAGTTATAAGCTGCATATCCAGACAACTATGGTGGAGGTACTCCTTCTTTCAGTCTACATTCCTACAAACAGATGACATCAATATTCTTGGTTACACTAATATGATGTAAGTCAGACAACCGCTTCCTAATAGAAGCAATGTTCCATGAAAAAAAATTGTAATCTATCCATTGTAGTGAGTTATTACAATCTCTTGTTCATAAGATGGTACGACTATTATGTTTTGCCTACAGTGTGCAGACACTTAAGAGCAAATAGCATAGTTTGTACGTGTTTATCTTTAGAACCTTTGTCTTTAAGCATTTTTCGGCATTTTAGCAGACAGTTCCAAGGCAAGTTTTGAAGCCAAGAGTCATGGGCTTCTTTCTTACAAATGGCTTGAAATTGAACCGAGATTGTTGATGCACTTTTCACTTCATCAACGCACTCAGGAGCATCATCTTGACTACATATATTTATTAAACTTGTCAGCATCTGTTCAAGGTGCTCATTTTTTTCCTGCAAGTTTGTTATAATTTGAGGAAGGTCAGGCGAATCAAATGCCTCTCCAGAGGAAGGCTCTTCTGAATTAGTTCTTTCTGTAACACTAAAACCTTAACAGGTACCTTGGTTAAATCAGTGCTCTTTGTTGGTGCCTGTGACATGACTACCTCATCATTCATTGCGGGTGGGTCCTGTGCATCTGACTCATCTCCAGCTTCCTGGGGGGTTGGAAATAAATGGTATAAAATACCGACACAATGGAAAAATAAACACAGAAGCAGTATAATGTGATCCTTTATTGACAACGTTTCGCCCACGCAGTGGGCTTTATCGAGTCACAGACAGATCTACCTGGAAAATGAGTAACATGAAGATATATATAGGGTATAGTCAGGTGGAGAATGCTGGGTCAGGTGGAGAAAGCTGCATGTGACAGTCTTAAAAGTAGTGTGATAGTTAAAAACATTGTGTGACTTAAAGGACCTGCAGTGTTCCATTCTTGAGTTCTAGGTGGGATAGCGTTGAAGAAGTTTCTTGGCAATAGGTTCAGCTATGTTGTAGAAGCCGTTGTTCTGGTTGAAGTTGTTGGATATACAGATGAGTGATGATTCTAGGATTCTTCGGTATTGCGTGTTGTCTTCTCTGGCGATGAGTCTTGCGTTTCTGTAGTTGATTAAATGGTTGTGTAAATTTCGGTGTTGAACACAGGCATTTCTTGAGTCGTCAGATCTGCCTGCGTACTGGTGTTCTGAAATGCGTGTTTGTAGGTCTCTGGATGTTTCGCCAACGTATAATTTGCTGCAGCCATTACAAGGGATTGTGTATACCCCTGCCGTGGATTGAAGCTTTTCCTGTCTGTTACTGGTAATGTCCTTGATGGTGGTGGATGTAGAGGTGGATACTTGGAATGAGGTCTTAGAAAAAATGTTTGGAAATGGAGTTGGTGGGAAGGACTATGTATCTCTTCTCAGCAGTGTCTTCTCTGGGTGTGTTGAAGATGTTTAATGCCCGTCGTCTGCAGTCTCTAATGAAGTGACGAGGATAGTGAAGTTTGGAAAAACTTGTTCAATGAGGAGCATTCTTCTTCAAGGAACTCACTGCTGCAGATTCTGAGTGCGCGCAGGAAAAAGCCTATAATTACACCACGTTTAATTTTGGTGTCGTGGTGAGAGTAGAAGTGGAGAAGATCGTGTTGATTGGTAGGTTTTCGATAGACTTTAAAACGAAGTTCATGGTCAGCTTTGCAGAGAAGAACATCAAGGAAAGGAAGAGTGTTGCCGACTTCTTCTTTTAGTGTAAACTGGATTGATGGCTCGACCTGGTTGAGTTCGTGTTGGAGAGCTTGAACGTTAAAGCGTCTGGGAGTTATGATGAGAATGTCGTCACCATAACGAAGCCAGGTGACAGAAGAGGGAATAATAGTGGAAAATCGCTAGGCTTCCAAATGTTCCATATATAGGTTCGCAAGGACGGCACTAAGTGGCGATCCCATGGGTAGTCCAAAAGTTTGCTGAAAGTGTTGGTTTTCGAAAGAACATAAGAACATAAGAAAGGAGGAACACTGCAGCAGGCCTGTTGGCCCATACTAGGCAGGTCCTTCACATTCCATCCCACTAACAGAATATTTGTTCAACCTAATTTTCATTGCTACCCAAGAAATAAGCTTTGATAATTTTATTTACTCATGTGCAATTCCCACTCAAACCCAAACCCCTTTCACTCATGAATTTACCCAACCTAAATTTAAACTACCCAAGGCCCTTTTGCCCAAAAACCCCTACTAGGCAGACTGTTCCACTCATCAACTACCCTATTTCCAAACCAATCCCCTTTCCTATATCCTTTCTAAATCTAAACTTATCTAACTTGAATCCATTATTGGGGTTCTCTCTTGGAAAGATACCCCTTAATACCTTATTTATATCCCCTTTGTTAATACCCATTTTCCACTTGAAAACCTGATCATGTCTCCCTCATTCTACGTCTTACAAGTGATTGTAATAAAAGGGTTTTCCAATCTTTCTTCGTAAGAAAGTTTTCTAATGCTATGTATTAATTTAGTCATTCTACGCTGAATTTTTAACAAATTTTATGTCCATTTTTTAATATGGAGACCCCAACTGAGCTGCGTAATCTAGGTGAGGCCTTATTTTAATGATGTATAAAGCTGTAATATAACCCCGGATTTCTTTTTGCTAACACTTTTTGGGATATAAATCCCAGTAATCTATTTGCCTTATTACGTACGCTTAGGCATTGCTGTCTTGGTTTAAGGTTGCTTTTTACCATCACCCCAAGTCCTTCTCGCAATCTGTATGGTTGTTCCACGTTATTTAATTTATAAGTGCTTGGGAGGACACCCCGAGCTTAAGAACTTGCATTTATCTACATTAAACCCGCATCTGCCATTTTTTTTTAACCGGGAAATTTGGGAGTTTGTCTAAACCCCAATGTAGTTCCCCGACATCTACGTGTGAATCGATTATCCCCCTTCCCTTCGTGTCATCAGCGAATTTTCTCATATCACTAGAAATTCCCCTCGTCAAGGTCATTTATATATATTATAAAAACAACAACCAAACCGACCCCCTGACGATCGCCACTTTACAGTGATCCCCACTCCGTTTTAACCCCATTTATGCACACCCTTTCTTCCTATTGGTGAGCCATGACCGTTTCATGACAAAATTTTTCCCCCAATGCCATGAGCAGCCACTTTTTTTAACAGTCTCTGATGGGTACTCTATCAAAAGCCTTACTAAAATTCCAAATAAACAATATCGAATTTTTTATCATTATCAACTGCCTCAAAAGCCTTACTGAAAAAGTTAATAAATTAGTTAGCAGGAACGGCCCCTGGTGAATCATGCTGAGTATCATTAATCAAATTATGCCTATCGAGATGGCTTTTATGTTATCAGCTATAATCGACTCTAGTAATTTGCCTACAATTGATGTTAGACTTATTGGGCGGTAATTTAATGGTAACGACTTGTCCCCTGCTTTAAAAATAGGAATTACATTAGCCATCTTTCACATATCCGGTATTACACTTTTTTGAAGAGATAGATTAAAATGTTAGTTAAGTGTTCACAGAGTTCCATTTTGCATTCCTTAAGAACCCTTGAAAAAGCTCATCAGGACCTGGCGATTTATTTTGCTTCAAACGATCTATCTGTTTGATAACCATTTCACTAGTGACTGTGATACTACATAATTTATCTTCTTCAGGCCCACTAAAATACCTAGTTCTTGGGATATTATTAGTGTCTTCCTCTGAGTGAAAACCGAGAGAAAATAATTATTAAAGATAGAGCACATTTCATTCTCTTTGTCAGTAAGATACCCATAATTATTCTATCGAAAACCTACCAATCAACACGATCTTCTCCACTTCTACTCTCACCACGACACCAAAATTAAACGTGGTGTACTATAGGCTTTTTCGTGCGCGCACTCCAGAATCTGCAGCAGTGAGTTCCTTGAAGAAGAATGCTCCTTCATTGAACAAGTTTTTCGAAACTTCACTATCCTCTGTCACTTCATTAGAGACTGCAGACGACGGCATTAAACATCTTCAACACACCCAGAGAAGACACTGCTGAGAAGAGATACATAGTCCTTCCCACCAACTCCATTTCCAAACACGTTTCCAACATTTTTTCTAAGACCTCATTCCGAGTATCCACCTCCACATCCACCACCATCAAGGACATTACCAGTAACAGACAGGAAAAGCTTCAATCCACGGCAAGGGTATACACAATCCCTTGTAATGGCTGCAGCAAATTATACGTTGGCGAAACATCCAGAGACCTACAAACACGCATTTCAGAACACAAGTACGCAGGCAGATCTGTCGACTCAAGAAATACCTGTGTTCAACACCGAAATTTACACAACCATTTAATCAACTACAGAAACGATGGAAATAAATGGTATAAAATACCGACACAATGGAAAAATAAACACATAAGCAGACAGATCTACCTGGAAAATGAGTAACATGAAGATATATATAGGGTATAGTCAGGTGGAGAATGCTGGGTCAGGTGAAGAAAGCTGCATGTGACAGTCTTAAAAGTAGTGTGATAGTTAAAAACATTGTGTGACCTGCTGTGTTCCATTCTACTTTTAAGACTGTCACATGCAGCTTTCTCCAATCTGACTATACCCTATATATCTTCATGTTACTCATTTTCCAGGTAGATCTGTCTGTGACTCGATAAAGACCACTGGGTGTTGGCGAAACGTTGTCTACAGACAGATTTTTACAGATAAACACATAAGACAGACCTACCTGGAAAATGAGTAACATGAAGATATATATAGGGTATAGTCAGGTGAGAATGCTGGGTCAGGTGAAGAAAGCTGCATGTGACAGTCTTAAAAGTAGTGTGATAGTTAAAAACATTGTGTGACCTGCAGTGTTCCATTCTACTTTTAAGACTGTCACATGCAGCTTTCTCCACCTGACTATACCCTATATATATCTTCATGTTACTCATTTTCCAGGTAGATCTGTCTGTGACTCGATAAAGACCACTGCGTTGGCGAAACGTTGTCAATAAAGGATCACATTATACTGCTTATGTGTTTATTTTTCCAGGGGGGTTACATGTGTGGTGTCCGTCTGACTGTTGGAGATGTGTGTATTGGAAGGAGTGACATACAGGTACCTTATCCCAAAATTCAAGTGGAGGCATAGGTATGGGTGGTGAACTATCAGTAGTTCCACATGTGCTAGCAGGGTTGGCTAGTTCCTCTACAATTGGTGTGTGTGATGGCACTCTGGTATCACCAGAATCATTTGCGGGGAGGTTGTACTCGTCCACACTTTGCAGAGGTTCAGTCTCAGATCTGGTTATGGTAGGCTTGATGGCCTCGTCCTCAAATGGCATTAAAGGACTGTTGTCATTTTTACGTCGAAGGTTGTTTGGATTCTGACAGCAGTTCTTATGGGAAACTGTAACCCCTTCTTCTTTACAGTTAATACACTGATATTTTTGGCTGTCAAAGCCTACTGTGCATTCTCTAGTGGAATGTTTCCCAGCACATTTACCACACCAAGAATGTAGTATTCCACAGGCTACTGCCACATGGCCATAGTGCTGGCATTTATAACACCTACGTTGAGGGGGTAGGTACACGTCGATGAGTAGGAAACGTAGACCATGCACCCAGATATTTTGAGGGAGGGGCACAGGGCCTACCCAACTGGCAATAAGAAGAACATAAGAAAGGAGGAACACTGCAGCAGGCCTGTTGGCCCATACTAGGTAGGTCCTTCACAATCCGTCCCACTAACAGAATAATTGCCCAACCTAATTTTCAATTCTACCCAACAAATAAGCTTTGAAGATTCTATTAACTCAAGAGCGAGTCCCACTCAAATCCAACCCCTCTCACTCATGTATTTAGCCAACCTAAATTTGAAACTACCCAAGGTCCTAGCTTCATGACCCTACTAGGGCAGACTGTTCTATAATCAACTACCCTATTTCCAAACCAATATTTTCCTATATCCTTCGAAATCTAAACTTATCCAATTTGAATCCCTTATTCGGTTCTCTCTGAAGGATATCAAGACTTATTTATATCCCCCTATTAATACCCATCTTCACTTATATACCTCGTCCTGAATGTTTTCTAACGAATTTATATCCATTCTGTAAATGGAGACCAGAACTGAGCTGCATAATCTAGGTGAGGCCTTACTAATGATGTATAAAGCTGTAATATAACCGCTGGACTTCTGTTGCTTAACTTCTTGATATAAATCCTAGTAATCTATTTGCTTTATTCTTACGCTTAGGCATTGCTGACTTGGTTTGAGGTTGCTGCTTTCCATAACCCCAAATCCTTTCCGCACTCTGTACGGCTGAGTTCAACATTATTAAGCTGGTAGGTGCTAGGGTTATGAACATTCCCGAGCTTTAGAACTTTGCATTTATCTACATTGAACTGCATCTGCCATTTTTCTGACCAGGAATTGAGTTTGTCTAAATCATACTGAAGTTCCGTGACATCTACGTCTGTATCGATTATCCTACCTATCTTCGTGTCATCAGCGAATTTGCTCATATCACTAGTAATTCCCTCGTCAAGGTCATTTATATATATTATAAACAACAACGGCCCAAAACCGATCCCTGTGGAACGCCACTTGTTACAGATCCCCACTCAGATTTAACCCCATTAATGCACACCTCTGCTTCCTATTGGTGAGCCATGACTCGATCCATGAAAACACTTTACCCCCAATGCCGTGAGCAGCCACTTTCTTTAACAGTCTCTGATGTGGTACTCTGTCAAAGCCTTACTAAAATCCAAATAAACAATATCGAATTCTTTATCATGATCAACTGCCTCAAAAGCCTTACTGAAAAAGTTAATAAATTAGTTAGGCAGGAACGGCCCCTGGTGAATC
>WNWK01032503.1:0-21850 GCA_009830355.1 Cherax destructor
CTGAGTAACTGCTTCACCTCCCCTCAGATGTGTGTATTCCCTCCAGCACTCGATACATCCCTTGTTGGTGATGCACCCTGTCCTGTCTACCCAACTGCCTCCCTTCCTCCACTGTGAATACTTCCCTAAACCTCGAGTTGAGCTCCTCACATACCTCTTGATCATTACTTGTGAGTTCCCCATCTTCCCTCCTCAGCCTTATCACCTGATCCTTTACTGTTGTCTTCCTTCTGATGTGGCTGTACATCAGTTTCGGGTCAGACTTGACTTTCGATGCTATGTCGTTTCGTACTGTTTCTGGGCCTCCCTCCGTACCTGTGCATACTCGTTTCTAGCTCTTCGACTAATCTCCTTGTTTGCTTGGGTTCTTTGCCTTCTGTATCTTTTCCATTCTCTGGCACTCTGAGTCTTTGCCTCCCTACATCTTTGGGTAAACCAGGGGCTCTTTCTTGTCTTCCCATTTATTCTTTTTCCTTTGGGTATAAACCGTTCCTCTGCCTCCTTGCACTTTGTCGCTACGTATTCCATCATTTCATTTACTGACTGTCCTTCCATTTCCCTTTCCCACAGAATCTCCTGCAGGAAATTCCTCATACCTGTGTAGTCCCCTCTTTTATAGTCTGGTATGTCTCTTTCAGCACCATTTTCCCTCTCCACCTGTAGCTCTACTATGTACTCAAAGCTCAGCACCATATGGTCACTGGCTCCCAGGGGGCTCTCGTGTGTTATGTCCTCGATATCTGAGCTATTCAGGGTGAATACAAGGTCCAGCCTTGCTGGTTCGTCCTCTCCTCTATCTCTGGTCGTGTCCCTGACATGTTGGTGCATCAGGTTTTCCAGTACCACGTCCATCATCTTGGCTCTCCAAGTTTCTGGACCCCCACGTGGTTCTTGGTGTGTGTGTGTGTGTGTGTGTGTGTGTGTGTGTGTGTGTGTGTGTGTGTGTGTGTGTGTGTGTGTGTGTGTGTGTGTGTGTGTGTGTGTGTGTGTGTGTGTGTGTGTGTGGTGTGTGTGTGTGTGTGTGTGTGTGTGTGTGGGGGGACATCTAAATTTGCTGAGTCAGGGTAAGGCAGCTGTCAAAATGACACATTATACCATTACTCACCACCCACACTGCCTGTCAACCTGTCAACACAAAAGGGGACCCATGTCTTCTTTCCCACAACCTCCTTCCTTTCCTTCATACCTACCTTCCTAGCTTCCTTTCTTCCTTCATTCCTTTCTTTCTTTCTGCCTTCCTTTCTTACATATTTCCTTCCTTCCTTCCTCTCATCTCTTCCTTCCTGCCTTCCTTTCCATTCCACGAAAAAGTCCTTAGTGACCCATGCATTAGTGTTAGCCTTCCAATGCACACACAAATTATTTCTGTTAACATTGTGTTTCTTGAAGGCTCTGGGATTTTCTGAGTGATACACCAGTAAAGGCTTCACTTTAAAATCACCACTGGCACTGGCACACAACATGAGAGTTAGCCTCTCTTTCATAGGCTTGTGTCCTGGCAGTGCCTTTTCCTCCTGAGTAATGAAGGTCCTCTTTGGCATGTTCTCCCAAAAGAGGCCTGTTTCATCACAAACACTTGTTGGGGGAGGAATTCTTCAGCCTCTACGAACCCCTTAAATTCACTCACAAATTTTTCAGCTGCACGTTTGTCTGAGCTGGCTGCCTCACCATGCCTCACAACACTGTGTATGCCACTACGTTTCTTAAACCTGTCAAACCAGCCTTTGCTGGCTTTAAAATCACTCGCCTCACCACTGGTTGCAGGCATTGTCTTGACAAGATCTGCGTGCAACTTCCTTGCCTTTTCACAAATTATCGCCATGGAAATACTCTCACCCGCTATCTGTTTTTCATTGATCCACACCATCAGTAACTTCTCAACCTCATCCACTGTTTTCGATCTTTGTTTCGTTAACAAATCAACCCCTTTTGCAACATTAGCTTCCTTGATCTCATTTCTCTTTGCCAGGATAGTGCCGATAGTAGATGCACTTTTCTTGTACATCCTGGCAAGATCAATCAGACGTACGCCACTCTCATATTTTTCAAAACTCTCCTCCTTCAGTTCGATGGTGTTCCTCACTCTCTTTACCACTGGGGTGCCACTAGGAAGCTTCTTTGGACTCATGGTGACTTATTTCACAGTGACAATCACTAAACCACCAAAAAAGACACCAAATGTATTGTGAATGTTTGAAAGAGCGAGCTGGGTAATGTTCTCTCAATGGTAAACAACGCTACACTGGCGTCTTGCACAGGCGCAGGCCGACAGGTCTAATACGTTTCGCTATCCGAGCTTTTTTCGCTATCCGATAGCGAAAAAAGCTTTCGGTAACCGATTTTTTCGTTAACTAAACCTTTCGTTAGCTGGGGGTCCACTGTAATTTGAAATCGCTGTATTAGCGAAACACCGTAAAGTGGGGCCCTACTGTATATGGATTAAAAAAAAAAGAGGTTTAGAGAGTGATGAAGGAATGTAAAAGGAGAGCAAATGAGAGAGTGGGGTGAGATGCTATCAACAAATTTTGCTGAGAATAAGGCAAAGTTTTGGAGTGAGATTAATAAGTTGAGTAAGCCTAAAGAACGAAAGGATTTGACAGTTAAAAATAGGAGAGGAGAGTTATTAGATGGAGAGTTGGAGGAATTGGGAAGAGGGAGAGAATATTTTGAGGGACTATTAACCCTTTGGGGGTCGACAGGCCCTCTCCCAAACTCGTTCTCAGGGTCGAAAACTTTTTGGAAAAAAAAAAAAAAAAAATTCTTATGAAATGATAATCTTTTTCTTATCATAACGACACCAAAAATATGAAATTTGATGGAAAAACTTATGGAATTATGCTTTCACGAAGTTATCGGTCTCGACAATATATACACATATTTCGCCCAATTTGAGCCCTATTTTTGGCCAATTCCTATGTTCCAGTCTACTAAAATCATAGCTATTTCGCTAGAGCTCCATTTCTTCTATCGATTGAGTACAAGAAACCGCCCATTTACCAATTTCAACTACCCAAAAACGTGGTCAGAAATTGGCAATTTGGCCAATTTCACACAAATTTCAAACGATGCCAATTTCAAAATGGGGTCCAGAATAAACAAGGCAGACATTCCTGGCACTAAAACAACATCTTCTCTGTTCATTAGTCACGTCTCCAGGCCCCTCTTACATTACTTTTGCTTTCCATTTTGAATTTTTATTCTCACAAACAATAGATTTACTGTTATGTACATAACTGCATCATTGTAAAAACAGTATAAATAATATCACTGCACTTGTTTGGACGCATGGCGTGATTTGTTTACTCTTGAACATCGGCAAAAATAGAACATTTTCGCTACTTTGAGCTCAATTTCAAGGTACAGTGGTACCTCGAGTTACGATGGTCCCCAAAATCGCCCTTTTATGTAAGTTTATTTTTTTAAATGCTTTTGTAAGTATATTTTTGGGGGTGTAAAAGGACTAGTCTATTTTACATTATTCCTTATGGGGATAAATTCGTTTGGTAATGGCACTTGAACAGCATTCTCGAACGAAAAAATATCGTAACTCGAGGTACCACTGTACTTGTCTTCGTAAAACCAATCAAAATCATCTCTATTTCTGTAATACATCTTCCATTCTATCACATGAGACCAAGAAAACGAGAATACATCAATAAATACCATACGAAAATAGACTGCAAAGTCGCTGTTTTAAACAAAAAATACGGTCGGAGTTTTTTTTTCTCATTATGCAGTGTGTGCTGCAGGATTTTTTCATACTGTGCACACTGACCACACAGACCCATTCTTTCATATGTAGGCCTACCAGCCATTTCCTGCTTAATTTGAGGCCGCTAGAATTTACGCGTACTAGTACGGCACCGACCCTGGCGCATAAAACATACTAGTACGGCACCGACCCCGAAAGGGTTAAATGTTGATAAAGATAGGGAAGCTGTGATTTCATGCACTGGGCAGGAAGGTATAACATCTTGTAGAAGTGGAATTTGTGCAAGGGGCTCAACAACAATAAATCATATCAGACCACTAATAACCCAGCAAAGGGCTGCCATCAGAATGATAACAAATTCCCACTCCAGACAGCATACTAAACCAATATTCAAAAGTTTAAACTTACTCACCATAAAGAACATCCATACTCATTATTGTGCCTACTACATACATAGAACTCTACACTCAAATATAAACCCTCCACTCAAACTTCTCCTGACCAACCTTAACAGGACACACGACCATAACACAAGACACAGATCACTCTTTGATGTTTCCCGTGTCCATCTCACACTATGTAAAAACTCTATGCACATAAAGGGCCAAAAATTTGGAATTCATTACCAGTGAATACCAAAGGAACCCTGTCTGTACATCAATTCAAGACTCTTCTTAAAAACCACCTACTCACCCAAAACTAAATACTACTCAGTATACATAACTTTATCTACAAAGCTACCAAATCACTCTCCACCGCCTCAAATTATGATTGCTCACTGTGTTACTCCCCTAGCCTCAGAACCCCAAAAGTAAATGCTCAAAGTACAATAAATTCTCATATTTTAATCTACGCAAATGTTGAACAGCATATATTTAATAGATGTATAACCTATTGTATAATCAAACTATGTTTTGTACGTCTAGTGTTAAGTAATCAGTAATGTATGTACAGTGGACCGCCGGATTTCATCAATAATTCTTTCCAGAAGGCTGTTCGAGTGCCGTTACCGAACGAATTTGTTCCCATAAGGACGAACGTAAATTAGATTAGTCCATTTCAGACCCCCAAAAATACACTTACAAAAGCACTTACAAAAATACACTTACATAATTGTTCGAGTTGGGACCAGTACGAAATCCGGGGGTTGACTGTATTAAGTTTAGATTACCCATAATGCCAAGGCATGATAGTGGCTCTCTTTGCACTACAAATCATTGTAAACCCTCACTGTAAACTACCAATGTAAATATACTTCCTACAATATGTCAGCCACATTGTAAACTTGCAAGGAAATAAAAAATTTGAATTTGAATTTGAAGAGCCAGATATGAGTGTGGGGGAGGTGTTTGAGGCTATTAGTAGGATAAAAGAGAGTAAACCTGCTGGAATAATGGGATCAAGACAGAAATGTTAAAAGTAGGTTTGGATAGTTTTGGAATGGTTGGTGCTCTTTATTTAATAAATGTATGAAAGAGGGGAAGGTACCTAGGGATTGGCAGAGAGCGTGTGTAGTTCCTTTATATAAAGGCAAAGGGGATAAAAGAGAGTGTAAAAATTATAGGGGAATAAGCCTGTTGAGTCTAGGTAGTAGGTTGGTAGACAGCAACTACCCAGGGAGGTACTACCGTCCTGCCAATTGAGTGCAAAATGGAAGCCTGTACTTGTTTTACATGATGGTAGGATTGCTGGTGTCTTTTCTCTGTCTCAAAAACATGCAAGATTTCAGGTACGTCTTGCTACTTCTACTTACACTTAGGTCACACTACACATACATGTACAAGCATATAGTATATACACACCCCTCTGGGTTTTATTCTATTTTCTTATTAGTTCTTGTTTATTTCCTCTTATCTCCATGGGGAAGTGGAACAGAATTCTTCCTCCGTAAACCATGCGTGTCGTAAGAGGCGACTAAAATGCCGGGAGGAAGGGGCTAGTAACCCCTTCTCCTGTATAAATTACTAAATTTAAAAAGAGAAACTTTTGTTAGTCTTTTTGGGTTACCCTGCCTCGGTGGGATACGGCCGGTTTGTTAAAAGAAGAAGTCTGTTGAGTATACCTGGTAAGGTGTACGTATGGTAGTTATTACTGAAAGAATTAAGAGTAAGACAGAGAGCAGGATCACAGATGAACAAGGAGGCTTTAGGAATGGTAAGTGTGTGTAACCAAGTGTTTACAGTGAAGCATATAAGTGAACAGTATTTATATAGGAGTAAAGAGGTTTTTGTTACATTTATGGATTTGGAAAAGGCATAAGATAGGGTGGATAGGGAAGCAATGTGGCAGATGTTGCAAGCGTATAGAATAGGTGGTAGGTTACTGAAAGCAGTTAAGAGTTTTTTACAAGGATAGTGAAGCTCAAGTTAGAGTATGTAGGAGAGAAGGCAATTATTTCCTAGTAAAAGTAGGCCTTAGACAAGGATGCATGATGTCACCATTGTTGTTCAATACAATATTTATAGATGGGGTTGTAAGAGAAGTGAATGCTAGGGTGTTGACAAGAGGTGTGGGATTAACAGATAAAGAATCTAACACAAAGTGAGAGTTGTTACAGTTGCTTTTTGCTGATGACACTGTACTTTTAGGTGATTTTGAAGAGAAGTCATTGACGTTGGTGAACGAGTCTGAAAGGTTATATAAAAAGAAGGAAATTAAAAGTGAACATAGGAAAGAGCAAGGTTATGAGAATAAAACAAAAATTAGGTAATGAAAGATTGGATATAAAATTTTAGGGAGGGAGTATGCAGGAAGTGAATGTATTCAGATAATTGGGAGTGGACTTGTTAGCAGATGGGTCTATGAAAGACATGGTGAATCATAGAATTAATGAAGGAAAAAAAAGATGAGTGGTGCACTGAGGAGTCTGTGCACAAAGAATGTTATCCATGGAAGCAAAGAGGGTTAAGTGCAACTAATGTGACATTTTATTGTAGGTAATTCTACCAACGTTAATACAGGTTGGCCATCACTAATCCGGCAATCATTAATCCGGTTCCATCAGTAATCCGGCTCTAATTTCAGGTAGGGTAATTTCAAGTTTCCAGGGTCACCACACCAACCTGCCACTACTGTTTGGTGGTGCTACTTGCTGCATAAGTCATTCCAATTTCTTTTTCTCCATTTAGTGTTATAACCTGCTCACTTTTAGCTCTAGCCATGGTTTCAACGAATAAAGGAAATGCTTCTCATTGTGTAAAGCATAAACACCATACATTGTCCATAAAAGATAATGTGGCTTTAAAGCCACTGTGGTCCCATAGTATGACGCCATGAGCTCAGCTCACTCAGATAAGCTGTGACTGGTAAATTTGGGCCTACATATGGAGCATGGAGCATGGAGCATGATGACCTGAGCGTCGGTAAGCTGGGATGGAAGAAGGGTGGGTAAGGATAGAAATATGGGAAAAGGTTGGGTAAGGGTAGGAGGAGGGAATATACAGGTGAGTGGCACGTCCACTCTGGGCGACATGTGCAGAGAAACTGCAGGCGTTGTTGGTCGGTGTGTGTGATGCTGGAGCGAGTTGTAGCAGCTGATGAGGCGGGTGTAGGTGGACTGCAGGAGGCTGTCAGGCGTCGATGGAAGAGTCCCAGAAGGCAGGCAAGGTCGAGAAGGCAGTCACATTACAGTGATATGTTGGAGAAATCACTGAAGCGTTCCATTCACCAGCAAGGTGAACTGTCTTAGTGAGATGTGTTTTACTTTAATTAAACGTTGGAAGTTAGGATGTTGAAGGTCTCTTATAATGTTGTCGAGGGTCTGGAGTGGTGTGGTATTACAGCTGAACTTAACAGTTCCATCGTGGAGATGTTGAGTAAGGTCAGTAGGCATCATTGTTGAGGGAAATTGTCGAGTAGTAAAGAATCTTACACCAAACATGGTGCATGGTAGAAGTGTTGGAGTGGAAGGGCTGGAAGACGCAGTCTCTGATTGGTTCGAGGTAGTAGGAGATGAATGCTTCTCATTGGTGGAAGGTAGTTGTGGCGAGACTGGCAGGGAGGCAGCTGATTGGTTCTCGGTAGGGGTGTGAGGTGGTGGTGAGCTCCCATTGGTTGTTGTAGGCGTGACGTCAGTAGTAGCTAGTGGTGGTGGTGGAGCATCAGCTGAGTCATCAGCAGGTAAAGTAATGAGAGAATAGGTCTGTGTGGTAAGTGTGCGCTATATAAAAAAAATATCTTGCAGAATGCAGTACATGAAAAAACTGCAACTGTGTTTTTGATGTAAAACAGCGACTTCGTGGTGTATTTTCATATGTTTTTTATGGTTGTATTCTCGTTTTTTTAGTCTCATTTGATAGAATGGAAGATATATTACAGAAATAGAGATGATTTTGATTGGTTCGGGATGGAAAGTACCTTAAAATTGCTCAAAGTAGCGGAAATGTTCGATTTTTGCCAATGTTCAAGAGTAAATGACATCACCGTCCAATACGTGTCCAACTGGCCGATCTAATACGCGGTCACAAATGGGTTGATATTATTTATATAGTTATTACAATAATGCATTAGTCTGCATAACATTTAAATCTTCTATGTACAGTGAACTCTGGTTTTCAAGGGGTGCGGAAATCGAGCAATTCGGATTTCGAGCACTTTTTTCGGCAAAATTTTCCCCCAGATTTCGAGCATCCACTCAGAAATTGTGTGTATGAGACACGTCCGTTCGCCTGGGACGCTGCTTCTTGTGCGTATCGCACTCAGTCTGTCTCTGTTTTTCGTTGAGTTAGCAATACTCCGCGCATTCATCCATTGTTTTTTGTGCTTGTTTATTGATTGTGACTGTGAAATAGGCCACCATTACGCCAAAGAAAGTTCAGAGTGCCAGCCCTTTGGTAAAGAAGGTGAGACACACGATAGAATTCAAGAAAGAATTTGTACCAAAATATGAAAGTGGCGTACGTGTGGCTGAGCTTGCCAGGATGCATGGCAAGTCGACATCAACAATCTGTTCCATCCTGGCGAAGAAAGCAGAAATCAAGGAAGCTGATGTTGCAAAAGGAGTAAATATGCTAACAAAACAGAGATCACAAACAATCGAGGATGTGGAGTCGATCATTTGCAAAAAGGCAAGACAGTTACATGTGGATCTCGTAAAGAAAATGCCTGGAATGAGTGCTGCTGTTAGTGAATTTAAGGCCAGCAAAGGTTGGTTCGACAGATTCAAGAAGCGTAGTGGCATACACAGTGTTGTAAGGCATGCAAGTTCAGACAAACGTGCGGCTGAAGAATTCGTTGATGAATTCAAGGAGTACGTAGAGGCTGAAGGATTCCTCACCCAACAAGTGTTCAATTGTGACGAAACAGGCCTCTTTTGGAAGAAAATGCCAAAGAAGACTTACATCATGCAGGAGAAAAAGGCACTACCAGGAAACAAGCCTATGAAGGATAGGCTAACTCTTTTGTTCTGTGGTAACGCTAGTGGGGATTTCAAAGTGAAGCCTTTACTCGTGTATCACTCTGAAAATGCCCTAGTGTTCAAGAAAAACAATGTCATGAAGAGTAAATTGTGTGTGATGTGGAAGGGTAACAATAAGGCATGGGTCACCAGGCTAATTTTCATTGAGTGGGTCAGTGAAGTGTTTGGCCCGAGTGTGAAGAAATACCTCCTGGAAAATAAATTGCTACTTAAGTGCCTCCTGGTAATGGACAATGCTCCTGCTCATCCTCCAGACTTGGAAGACCTATTGTTTGAGGAGTGTAATTTCATCACAGTGAAGTTCTTGCCCCCTAATATCACTCCTCTCATCAAGCCCATGGACCAGCAGGTCATTTCAAACTTCAAAAAACTCTACACCAAAGCAATGTTTCAAAGGTGCTTTGAAGTGACCTTGGACACTGAATTGACCCTAAGAGAGTTCTGGAGGAATCACTTGAATATCCTCAATTGCACAACCCTTATAGATAAGGCTTGGCAGGGAGTGACTTCCAGGACTTTGAACTCTGCTTGGAGAAAATTGTGGCCAGAATGTGTCCAAGAGAAGGATTTTGAGGGGTTTGAGGCTGACCCTGAGAACCCTACGCCTATTGTGGAATGTACTGTGTCTTTAGGGAAGTCCATGGGGTTGGATAAGAGTGGCGAGGATGTGGAAGAGTTGGTGGAGGACCACAGGGAATAGCTAATCACTGAAGAGCTGCAACACCTTCAACTGGAACAGCAACAGACTGCAGCTGAAGATATTGCTTCAGAGGAGGAGGAAGAGAGGGAGGAGAATGTGCCTTCTTCAGTGATTAAGGACATGTGTGTAAAGTGGAGTGAGTTGCAAAGTTTTGTGGAGAAATATCACCCTAACAAAACTGTTGCAAGCCATGTCTGCAACATGTTCATTGACAATGTCTTGTCCCATTTTAGGAAAATCTTAAAGAGACGCCAAAAACAGAGCTCTCTTGACAGATTTTTAGTGCGACAGGGGTCCAGTGCCAGTAAAAGCCAAAGAAGGGAAGTAACCCCAGAGAGGGCTTTGATACCTGAAGTCCTTATGGAGGGGGATTCCCCTTCCAAACAATAAACTCTCCTCCCTCTCCCCTCCTTGCCTTCTTCAATACGCCAACAAGTCTTCAATAAAGGTATGCAATGTTTATACGTATTTATTTATATTTATTTCTCATTGTTTTCTGTATGTAAAACTATAGTTATTCTTTAAAAAATGAATTTTTTGTGAACATTTTTGGGTGTCTGGAACGGATTAATTGGGTTTACATTATTTCTTTGGGAAATACATATTATACTTCATTTTTCGTCCATTTCAGATTTCGAGCAACCTTCTGGAACGGATTAATTACGAAAACCGGGGGTCTACTTTATTTTTTTTGTGTGAATAAAAATTCAAAATGGAAAGCAAGCATAATATAAGAGGATCCTGGAGATGTGACTAATGAACAGAGAAAATGTTATTTTAGTGCCAGGAATGTCTGCATTGTTTATTCTGGAACCTACTTTGAAACTGGCATCTCTTAAAATTTGTGTGCAATTGGCCAAATTACCGATTTCTTACCACTTTATTGAGTAGTTGAAATAGGTAAATGGGCAGTTTTTTGTACTCAGTCAACAGAACAGAAGGAACACTAGCAAAATAGCTACGAGCTTGGTCAACTGGAACAATGGAATGGGCCAAAAATAGGGCATAAAATGGGCGAAATCACTGATGTGTAAATATCGCCATTGGATTAAGTGTATTCTAACCTAACCACTCTATAATCCGGCAAAATCACTAATCCAGCACCCTACAGGTCCTGATGATGCCAGATTAGTGATGGTCAACCTGTACAAGCAAAGAGGGGAATGTATGAGAGTATAGTAGTACCAATGCTCTTATAAGAGTATGAAGCATAGGTGGTGAATGTTACAGCAAGGAGAAGGCTGGAGGTAGTAGAGATTCTGTGTCTGAGGGCAATGTGTGGTGTGAATATTATGCAGAGAATCCATGGCTTGGAGATTAGGAGGTATGGGGTTTCTAAAAGTATTATCCAGAGGGCTGAGGAAGGGTTGTTGAGGTGGTTTGGACATTCAGAAAGGATGGAATAAAATAGAATGATTTGGAGGGTGTATAAATCTGTAGTGGAAGAAAGGTGGGGTAGAGGTCATCCTAGGAATGATTGGAAGGAGGGGGTAAAGGTTTTGTGTGCAAGGAGCTTAGACTTCCAGCAAGCACATGTGGGAGTGTTAGAAGCAAGTGGAGGCAAATGTTTTTTATGACTTGACATGCTGGTGTAATGTGCAGAAAGTATCATTTATGAAGGGATTCAGGGTAACCGGATAGTCAGACTTGGATTCTGAAAGCGAGAAGAACAGTGCCTGTACTCTGAAGGAGGGGTGGGGATATGTTACAGTTTTTTTAACTGTACACATACTGTAGGTGCACTTCTAGCAAGACAGTGATGGAGTGAATGATGATGAAAGTATTTCTTCTTATTTGGGTCACCATGCCTTGGTGAGAAATGGCCGATGTGTTGATAAAAATAAAATGAAAATATCTTGTACTAAAGTGTCCCTCAACTTGAATTTGTTGTAGACAACTTGCCAGTATTGTATAGAGAGGCTAACAAGCACAGGATACAGTATACTGTACTAAATATTTGTATAGATTTGTGTGTGCATGTTAAATATGAGTGAATGTAGGCAAGTGTTTTTTTATGATTTGATATGCTGTTGGAGTGTGAGCAAGGTAACATTCATGAAGGAATTCTGGGAAACTGGTTAGCCAGACTTGAGTCCTGGAGGTGGGACGTATAGCAACTGCACTCTGAAGGAGGGGTGGGGATACTGCAGTTTGGAGCCCTTTTGGCAAGACAGTGATTGGGTGAGTGAAAGTGTTTGCTTCTTTGTCAGGTCACCCTACCTCAGTGGGAGACATCCGGAGTATAAAAAAAGAATTCAAGTTAGCAAACTCAGGAAAAATCCAACAAATGATATAGCACAGAACAAAATTTTCAAAGTAATTTTGAGTGTCACTTACATTGCATATGACAATAAAAGAATTGAAGGTAAATTACTTACTGTGGAGTAATATCAAAACGAACATCCCTATCTTCCCACAGCATCCTTGGCTTTTATGAAAACTTTCTCTTATTTGCTGGAGAGACGTGCACTACTTTGGACCAATGAGGTCCCTCATCCTTAACCTGTATTCTTTTTTTTTTTTTTCTGTGGGTGTTTTTTGTGTCAGTAGTTCTTAAGAGTTTGTATCTGCATACCACTAGTTGCAAGATGATACAACGAAATAGTATTACAAATCTGAAGATGGTTGAGAATATCCTTTCAATATTCACCCTGAAAACATAATGGAAGAATTATAAAACATTAGTAATACGTACATTTCTTATCTTCTCTCCTACAATATTATGTAAATTAATTTCTCTTTATTAAAATATGATTATCAATGTCTTGTACAGACAATATTTTTTGTCTTTAAAAGACAAAAATAATAAGTGATTTTCTGGAGACTGATGGACCCCTAAATATAATAATAATAATAATAATAATAATAATACCTTTATTTCTACAAGTACATGTACAAGGTATACAGGCCTAGCTGACATCAATGATATACTACTATACAGAAAGCCACTTGTTATGCAGAGCATTTTGGGCAAATTAGGTCAATTTTTTTCACAGGATGCAGCCCACACCATACTAGAATATGCATACTAGAATATGCAGCACCAGTCTGGAACCCACACCTGGTCAAGCACGTAAAGAAACTAGAGAAAGTGCAAAGGTTTGCGACAAGGCTAGTTCCACAACTCAGGGGTCTGTCCTATGAGGAAAGGTTGAGGGAAATAGGACTAACAACACTGGAGGAAAGAAGGGTCAGAGGAGACATGATAACGACATACAAAATACTGCGGGGAATTGACAAGGTAGACAGTGACAGGATGTTTCAGAGAGGGAACACAGAAACAAGGGGACACAACTGGAAGCTGAAGACTCAGATGAGTCAAAGGGATGTTAGGAAGCATTTTTTCAGCCACAGAGTAGTCAGGAAGTGGAATAGTCTAGAGAAAGATATAGTGGAGGCAGGAACCATACATAGTTTTAAGACAAGGTATGATAAAGCTCATGGAGCAGGAAGAGCAGAGACCCAGTAGCAGACAGCGAAGAGGCGGGGCCAGGAGCTGAGTCTCGACCCCTGCAACCACAATTAGGTGAGTACAATTAGGTGAGTACACCAGTCGACTAACACCCAGGTACCCATTTTATTGATGGGTGAACATGGACAGCAGGTGTAAGGAAACACGCCCAATTTTCCACCCTTGCCAGGAATCGAACCCGTACCCTCAGCATGTGAAATGAGAGCTTTGCCTACCAGGCCATGAGCCACCTATAAAAGATGAGAAACAAACCACAGAAATGCTAAAAAAAAATTAATTAAGTGTTCACACAAGAATATCACAGATGTGCAAGTTTCAATGGAAAAAAAATAATGCAGTGGCTGAAGACAAACTACAGAAAATAGTATACACTGTGAAGGTGTCAAAAATAACTGAACTACAGTAGTCAAGAATTATTATTATTATAATCAAATAGAAGCGCTGAAATATAACTAAAACTAAAAATGTGTAAAGGACCAGCTGCTCATGCTGTTTCCACAATAATACTCAAATGTTGTACAAGTGTCGCATACATCAACCTGGAGAATGGAATATTATTACGTATGTTTAATCCAAGGAAGGAAAGTACTTCCAATTTCTTGGATGAAAAGCCCTGATCTTGTCTTCCCTGTCATGAAAATACGCTCTCGAAACTTAGGCACTGGTATACATAAGTATAATTATCATACATAGTATAATTTACCTAGGATAACAAAAAAAGTCAGACTAAGTGACTCATTTGCATTGGGGTCCATGTAATATCTTATTATTTAAACCATAAAAGTTAAAACAGCTAAGTAACTCAACTATGTGAAAATGAATTACAATAAAAGAAGATATATTAGGAATAAGGTAAACCAAGATATTTACTGCAATCTTAAAATGTTCAGTATACAAGGTATATACTCATTACAGATATACGTATTCACTATAGGCAGTAACCAGTGTGAGTCATTCAGTACCTTTAGGATTCCTTAAAATGCAGTGAATAATGGATGTCAAGTAATATGAACCACCTCTTCTGACAATACAAGTTTATAGTAAGACAACACTATGTCAGCCTCAGTGTACACCAGTTACTATGGTAACCAACCACTCAATAACCTTTACTTAGGACTATATTTACACATTTTCTTATTACTATTCTTATTATTACTGCTATTAATATTGTTATTGCAGCAGCAACATTATTATTATTATTAATAGTAGTAGTAGGCAATAAAACTACAATCTACAAATGGTTTCAGCAAAATAAGTTTAATTTCACTAGATCATCCTAGGGACTGATGATTCAGGGACTGATGACTTAAGGAATGATGATTTAAGATATGACTCAGGGATTGATGACTTAAGGAATGATGATTTAAGAAATGACTCAGGGACTGTAGAAACAGAGATTAACTTTGTTAAACCAGACGAACCACACATATAGCCTCGAGACACTACCAACAAACTTAATGTCATCTTTCCTACTATAGGATCAAAACTAGCAAGCAAAATCCCAAAATCAAATATTCAGCCACAAGACTACCTCACTGGTAATTCCCCACATACTCTATATAGCACCAACAAATCCTAGTGAAGTCTCACTAATTAAATCTTTAAAAAACAAGGCAGGACTCCTAAATAACTTGCCACCAATCATGTATAAAAAAAAGCAGCTCCTGTGCTGTCCCAAATTATTGCAACACTATTTAACAAATATGTTGAATCATCAACATTGCCGTCCATAGTGAAGACAGTAAGGGTCACCCTGAGCCTCAAGGAGGCGATACTACACAACTAAATAACTACAGATCAGTATCTAACTTGACTTTGCTCCCTAAAATCTTTGAAAAAATAATACATAAACAAATCTACTCCTACCTCCTATCCCACAACATACTGAACCCCTGCCAGTTTGGGTTTAGGCCGAAAAAAAGCACGAATACTATATACAGCACTTGAAAAAATGAATATCCCTTGGGGCTCTTCATAGACCTACGGAAAGCATTTGATACAGTAGACCACAATATCTTGCACCTAAAACTAGAGAATTATGGGGTCAGAGGACACTCTCAATTACATAAAATCTTATCTTAGTGGTAGACACCAGTATGTATACCAGTGGCGTCATAAGGGGGAGGTCGGGCCACCCCGGGTGACACCATCAGGGGTGACACCATCAAGGGGTGACACCATCAAGGGGTGACACCATCAAGGGGTGACACCATCAAGGGGTGACACCATCAAAAGGTGACACCATCAAGGGGTGACACCATCAGGGGTGACACCATCAAGGGGTGACACCATTAAGGGGTGACACCACAGAACCTCTAAAGAAGGTGACACTAATGCACAAAACATTGCTACACCAACATAAGAGAAGAATCCTTCGTTTCTATATAGCCTATTATATGATTACAGAGTATAAATAGGCCTATATATGGAAAATCATTGATTCTGATGATGTGATAGATGATTTTGCAGGATTGAAGGCAAGGAAATGTAAGATCAGATTCACTGAGATGTTACCTGTACTCAAGGTCAAATAGGAGCTTTTTTTTATATTTTATTGAAAAGGTACATATTACAAAATACAGATCAAAACAAAAGTCAACTAATACAAAAATAATCCAGATGTTGTACATACAAAACGTTTCTCAACAAGGCCACAACCAGTGATAACATTAAATGTTGTAACTTGAAAACAGATCATCGTAAAATGTACATAACAGTGATACATTTCCTTACACTATATTGAAAGGCCGTACATAGACATTAACATACAACTCTAGACAGGAACAGCTGGAGGATATACATAGAAACTGTCCGGTGCACGCAAAAGCAAACTAAGCACCACGGCTCCAAAAATTAACAAAAATAAGAAAACATTATTACTCTACATTAATGAATATACACTATGAAAACAGGGAATACAGATATACGCCTCTTCAGACCAAAAACTATCAGTAGGAACCTAGCAGTCCTAACGACTGCGTATCAATGTACTATACATATTTCACTTACTTACTTACTTACTTACTTACTTACTTACTTACTTACTTACTTACTTACTTACTTACTTACTTACTTACTTATAAAAGCCAGACATCTTGTTCAGAAGCTCCACAAAAGAAGTCGATCACCAAAAAAAAAAAAAAAAAAATTTAGCACAGCGACAACTACCGTACGTACTTAAGAGGAAATTCTTCTCCGTGCAAAGTACAACAGGATATACAATCCAGATAACATCAAAACTGTCAAAGACACCTAAATATATATAACCACAACAGCAACATTAACATGTCTGGAGTCGCACTCTGTCGTCATCCAAACCCTATGAATCCTTTCTCTCGCCATAACTTCCCCCTTTCAGTCCCCGACATCCCCTCACACTCCTCTCAATTTTACTCGTACATATTTTTCCTAGTCAACATGTCCTGCTGCAACAACAAAAGTGTCACCCGTCGCCTGTACCTAGCCTATACACAACTCCCCACTACCACACACTTATAGCCCCATCCATTCAGACAGACATTTAAACCCCCTTCCCTCCCCTCCTCCTGACCAGCCCTCTCACGTGCTAGCTCTAAAAAAAACCAAAAGGAACTGTCGTAGGAAAGTCCTCTCCCAATCCCTCCCGTATAAATTCTGATTCCTGCGCCTCCGGCTGGGTTACAAGTATCTTTGGCAGGTTAAATCACCACCACCAGATGTAGACCAAACAAGATGTAAACTTTGCCAGTTGGATTATTGTCACACCCTGCGTCATTATGTACTGGAGTGCGATAAAATTAATGAATTCAGAGACTACTCATTCAGAAATGTTCAAGATATGTCAAAGTATTTTATCCACAGTGGTATATTACAGACCATTCTGGAAAAATACCCCGACTTTGCTCCCTGTAAATAAAGCATTGACACGTGTGTGTGTGTGTGTGTGTATGTACATGTGTGTATGTGTATGTGTGTATGTATATACATGTATGCGTGTGTATGTGTATATGTATATGTGTGTGTGTGTGACCCAACAATTAAAATTTGCACCAATAACTCATTACAGTTGTGGCTGGGTGTAGACTAATAGATTGCTCATTGCTTTATAATTTGTTCATGAGTGCAACCATGTACAGACGTAAGTAAATTTACTTACATGATTCATTACCTTGTAACTAGTGAATTAATTACCATTGTACCTTGTTCAGCTATCAAAACTTTGGGGCCCAGTCTCTGGACCCTATATATACCTCTGTAATCTGCAAATACCTTTGTAACTTGTCATGATTGTGACCATCTGAGTTCATTACCTTTGTAACTTGCTCAGCTATCAAACTTTGAGGTCCAGTCCCTGGACCCATTATGTACCTCTGTAATCTTTTGACTACCGCCCACAGGATGGGTATGGGGTGCATAATAAAGATATCAAACTAACTGCACCTAGTTCTCTCTAATTGTAACTGATTCTCTGTCATCCATAAATGCTCTCAACTCATCAAGTATAACTTGTAACATGCTCGTGTCAGAAGCCAGGCACAGGTATGGTAGGATTCTGGATAGTAGAGTCAGAGTGCACATGCTGTGGATTCCATCTCACATTGGTCTTTAGATGCATGATAGAACTGATAAATTGGCTAAGTTTTATGCTTTCAAAGAGGGATAGATTACAATCTTGGCTTGTCAGTTAGCAGTTTGAGAACAATAATACGAAAAGAACTTCAACTGCATTTTATTGACTTAAGACTCAGGAGATTGACACCAGTCAGTCCATCTATCATCACTCTATCATGCAGGAGGAGCCACATGTCTATGGTACATCCAACAAAATAAGCAGACTCTTGGATGTCACCACCGCCGCCTCCGGCTGGGTTACAAGTATCTTTGGCAGGTTAAATCACCACCACCAGATGTAGACCAAACAAGATGTAAACTTTGTCAGTTGGATTATTGTCACACCCTGCGTCATTATGTACTGGAGTGATAAAATTAATGAATTCAGAGACTACTCACTCAGAAATGTTCAAGATATGTCAAAGTATTTTATCCACAGTGGTATATTACAGACCATTCTGGAAAAATACCCTGACTTTGCTCCCTGTAAATAAAGCATTGACACGTGTGTGTGTGTGTGTGTATGTATATATGTGTGTATGTGTATGTGTGTATGTATATACATGTATGTGTGTGTATGTGTGTGTGTGTGTATATGTATGTGTATATATATATGTGTGTGTGTGTGACCCAACAATTAAAATTTGCACCAATAACTCATTACAGTTGTGGCTGGGTGTAGACTAATAGATTGTTCATTGCTTTATAATTTGTTCATGAGTGCAACCATGTACAGACGTAAGTAAATTTACTTACATGATTCATTACCTTGTAACTAGTGAATTCATTACCATTGTACCTTGTTCAGCTATCAAAACTTTGGGGCCCAGTCTCTGGACCCTATATATACCTCTGTAATCTGCAAATACCTTTGTAACTTGTCATGATTGTGACCGTCTGAGTTCATTACCTTTGTAACTTGCTCTGCTATCAAACTTTGAGGTCCAGTCCCTGGACCCATTATGTACCTCTGTATGTATATATGTGTACTCACCTAATTGTACTCACCTAATTGTGGTTGCAGGGGTCGAGACTCAGCTCCTGGCCCCGCCTCTGCACTGTCCGCTACTGGGTCTCTGCTCTCCCTGCTCCGTGAGCTTTATCATACCTTGTCTTAAAACTATGTATGGTTCCCGCCTCCACTATATCGTTCGCTAAACTATTCCACTTCCTAACTACTCTATGGCTGAAGAATTGCTTCCTAACATCCCTCTGACTCATCTGAGTCTTCAGCTTCCAGTTGTGTCCCCTTGTTTCTGTGTTTCCTCTCTGGAACATCCTGTCACTATCTACCTTGTCGATTCCCGCAGTATTTTGTATGTCGTTATCATGTCTCCTCTAACCCTTCTGTCCTCCAGTGTTGTTAGTCCTATTTCCCCCAACCTTTCTTCATAAGGCAGTCCCCTGAGTTGTGGAACTAGCCTTGTCGCAAACCTTTGCACTTTCTCTAATTTCTTGACGTGCTTGACCAGGTGTGGGTTCCAGACTGGTGCTGCATACTCTAGTATGGGCCTGACGTATACGGTATACAGTGTCTTGAACGATTCCTTGTTAAGGTAACGGAACGCTAATCTTAGGTTTGCCAGTCGCCCATATGCTGCCGCGGTTATTTGGTTGATGTGTGCTTCCGGAGACGTGCTAGGTGTTATACTCACCCCAAGGTCTTTCTCCTTTGATGAGGTTTGTAGCCTTTGTCCACCTAGCCTGTACTCTGTCAGCGGTCTTCTTTGGCCTTCTCCGATCTTCATGACTTTGCATTTGGTGGGGTTAAATTCGAGAAGCCAGTTGCTAGACCAGATGTCAAGCTTGTCCAGGTCACTTTGAAGTCCTGCTTGGTCTTCATCCGATGTGATTCTCCTCATTAATTTCACATCATCTGCGAAAAGAGACACTTCTGAGTCTATCCCATCCGTCATGTCATTCACATATAGCAAGAATAGCACTGGTCCTAGGACTGACCCCTGCGGCACACCGCTCGTCACAGGCGCCCACTGTGATACCTCATCACGTACCATGACCCGTTGTTGCCTCCCTGTGAGGTATTCCCTGATCCATTCCAGTGCCCTTCCTCTTATACACGCTTGGTCTTCCATCTTCTTTACTAATCTCATGTGAGGAACTGTGTCAAAGGCCTTCCTGCAGTCCAAGAAATGCAGTCAACCCACCCTTCTCTCTTGCCTTACCTCTGTTACTTTATCATAGAACTCCAGGAGGTTTGTTACACAGGATTTGCCTTCCTGAAACCGTGCTGTCTGGCGTTGATTAACCTGTTCTGCTCCAGATGCTCCACCATTCTTTTTCTGATGATTTTCTCCAAGACTTTGCACACTATACACGTAAGTGACACCGGTCTGTAGTTTAGTGCCTCTTTTCTGTCTCCTTTTTTAAAGATGGGGACTACGTTGGCCTTTTTCCATATCTCAGGTAGCTGCCCAGTGTGTATGTATATATGTGTGTATGTGTATGTGTGTATGTATATACATGTATGTGTGTGTATATGTATGTGTATATGTATATGTGTGTGTGTGTGACCCAACAATTAAAATTTGCACCAATAACTCATTACAGTTGTGGCTGGGTGTAGACTAATAGATTGCTCATTGCTTTATAATTTGTTCATGATTGCAACCATGTACAGACGTAAGTAAATTTACTTACATGATTCATTACCTTGTAACTAGTGAATTCATTACCATTGTAACTTGCTCAGCTATCAAACTTTGAGGTCCAGTCCCTGGACCCATTATGTACCTCTGTAATCTTTTGACTACCGCCCACAGGATGGGTATGGGGTGCATAATAAAGATATCAAAACAAAACTCCTCACATCCTCACGTACACCTCCAACATCTAAACTTAAAACCCTTAAAAAAGACAACCCCTCCCCAAACCCCTGGATAACCCTACCAACCCAATCCAGTACCCTTCCTAAAACCTTACAGAAATATACCGCATGATATGCCGTATCCCAATGCCCACACCTGGGGCAACTACCCTCCCTCGCCAACCCCATCACACACAACTAAGCCCGGGATGCTAAAATCCCATGCAAAAAAACGAAAAACTGTCTCCCTCACCTTCGCCTTTAACCGTAACTTTCTCAACCCCCCCCCCCCCACACTGCCTGCCATTCATACATAGGAAAATACTCTTCCCAACACCAAATCCCAAGTGCCACCCATCCTCCCCAACACCCCACCTTTAAATTCCCCGGTTCCCTGACAGCCAATAAACAACTCAACATATCCTCACATACCAGGAGATCCTTCCCTCCCCACCACTTTCGCACCTCCCGCATAACTGCCCCCACCCGCTTACCACTCGCCCCTCCCCCACCAAGTACCTCTGCTTATAATAATAATAATAATAATAATAATAATAATAATAATATTTTTTTATTTGGACATGATACAAAGAATTACATTTGGTTATTGAGATTACATGAGGTGTACATGCCAAAAGCCCCTAGTATGCAGGGCATTTTGGGCAGACTTAAAATTAACTTAAAACTAGATTGTAAGAATTTTTGTAGATAGTATACAATGAGTAAAGGTGAGTATTTAAGCTATGAAATTTGAACATAATTTTGTACTTTTGTCTTCATTATAAAATTAATTAAATCAGATTAAACAAATTAAAGCAATAATAATAATAAAATAATAAAAAGTTATGGTTGATAATTTATAAAATAAGTAAAGTTGCATATCTAAGTTTTAAAGTTTGAATATAAGTTGAACATATCAATTAATTGTAGCAATTTATTGCAAAAATGCAACTAATTGAGTGAGATAACAATTTAAAACAATTAATTGCATTGCAGTTAGTTTACGTGGTCATTATAATATAAGTGTTGTGGGAATAATTAGCTAAGTAAGTATTATTCATAACAGGTTTTACATTCATTCATTCGTTCATTCATACATTACATTGACTTTAAAGTCAGGTTTTACGTTAAGTGAT
>WNWK01032504.1:0-21850 GCA_009830355.1 Cherax destructor
ACATGTCCAAACCACCTCAACAACCCCTCCTCATCTCTCTGGATAATAGTTTTGGTAATCCCGCACCTCCTCCTAATTTTCAAACTCCGAATTCTCTGCATTATATTCACACCACACATTGACCTCAGACATGACATCTCCACTGCCTCCAGCCTTCTCCTCGTTGCAACATTCATCACCCATGCTTCACACCCATATAAGTGTTGGTATAACTATACTTTCATACATTCTCCTCTTTACTTCCATGGACAAAGTTCTTTGTCTCCACAGACTCCGAAGTGCTCCACTCACCCTTTTCCCCTCATCAATTCTATGATTCACCTCATCCTTCATAGACCCATCTGCTGACATGTCCACTCCCAAATATCTGAATACATTCACCTCCATACTCTCTCCCTCCAATCTGATATCCAATCTTTCGTCACCTAATCTTTTTGTTATCCTCATCACCTTACTCTTTCCTATATTCACCTTCAATTTTCTTCTTTTACACACCCTACCAAATTCATCCACCAACCTCTGCAACTTCTCTTCAGAATCTCCCAAAAGCACAGTGTCATCAGCAAAAAGCAACTGTGACAACTCCCACTTTGTATTTGATTCTTTATCTTTTAACCCCACACCTCTTGCCAAGACCCTCAAATGGTGCATTATATTAGAACATAAGAAAGAAGGCACACTGCAGCAGGCCTACTGGCCCATGCAAGGCAGGTCCATGTCACACCCACCCACAGCCACTCATGTATTTATCTAACCTATTTTTACTTTCCTCTTATAAGGGGAGTGTTAATGCGACATGACATCAGTGAATCCCTGGTGTTTGCCACACTATTTGCTCTAGCTGGAGCTCAATTGAACTAGTGCTCCCACAAGGTACTAAGTGGTCCCAGATTTTTTTAATACTGCACACACTGAGGGTGCAGACCCATTCTCTTGTGTCTAGGCGACTCAGGCCTCTCACACTAAATTTGAAGGAATGAAAAATAAAACATAGATCTACATTCGGAGCAGTATGCACGCGAACTTATATATACGTTTGGACAGTTTAAGGGTTAAAACCCTAGCACATCTTTCATGGGGGGCTGATCGTAGAACTCTCCTTCGCCTGCATTCAGCCCTAATTTTATCGAAACTCGATTATGTTGACCAGATATACTATTTGGCGGCCTCCTCTGCTACTCTTTCCAGCCTTAATCCCATCCATCACCAGGGATTGCGTTTATGCCTTGGTGCTTTTCGTTCTTCCCCGGTTGAGAGCCTCTATGTAGAAGCGAACATTCCATCCTTGTCCGATCGTCGTGATGCACATTGCCTTCACTATTATGTTCGGTCTCATGACCTCCACAATCCTTCCATGTACTGTATAGGATTGTCACAGATGTTAGTAGACGCTCTTTATTTGTTCGTCGCCCCTGTTTACTTCGTCCCTTTTCTCTTCGTCTACATTCACTCGTCTTCCCTTCAGCTACCACCTTTCTATGTTCATGTGGCATCTCCCTTTCCCCTACCCCCTTGGGAAGTTCCTGCTGTCCATGTCTGTTCTTTTCCTCTGCCTTGCGCGAAAGCCCGCCTACCTACAGCGGCTTCTCGCTCTTTTTTTCTAGACCACTTCCGTTCTCATTCCCATGCCATTGCAGTGTACACCGATGGTTCAAAGTCATCTGACGGCGTCGGATTTGCACATTGTTTCCAGACAGCATCGTGTGAGGGCATCTATTATCCTCGGCTAGCATATTTACGGCTGAATTGTATGCCATTCTTGTGGCACTTATCCGTATTGCATCTATGCCTGTGTCACCATTTGTGGTCGTTTCAGACTCCCTTAGTGCTTTACAGGCTATCCGAAAATTTGATACACCTCACCCCCTAGTTCTTCGTATCCAACTTTGGTTACACCGTATCTCTAGCAAGCACAAAGATATTGTTTTTTGTTGGGTCCCTAGTCATGTTGACGTACAGGGCAATGAACAGGCAGACACTGCTGCGCGGTCAGCAGTACATGACCTTCCAGTTTCATATAGAGGTGTTCCATTCACGGACTATTTTGCGGTCATTAATACCCATCTTTGCACCCGTTGGCAACAACACTGGTCTGACCTGCTAAATAACAAACTTCATTCTATTAAACCGAGTATAGGTTTCTGGCCTTCTTCTTGTCACCAATGTCGAGGTTGGGAGACTACACTTTCACGTCTTCGCATCGGCCACAACTCGTCTTACAGGTATCTCATGGAGAGGCTCCCTGTCCTTCTCTGTGAGCATTGTCAGGTTCCAGTATCTGTTCGCCATATTCTGTTGGACTGCCCATTCTATCTACGAGCATGCAGAATTTACCTCCAACGTCGTCTTCACTCTGCTGCCCTTTCTTTACCTTCCCTTCTTGCTGATGGGCCCTCCTTTAATCCTGACTCTCTCATTGACTTTTTGACAGCAAGTGACTTACTACACAAACTCTGAAGGTTATACCTCTAGCACTCCCCTCAGTCCCTTCTACCTCAATCTCTTGCTACCCTCTATCCCTGCGCTATCCACTACCCTTCTGCACTCCATACCCTACTAATCATCCCTCTCCCTCTTACAACCCATTCTCCCTGCATCCTGTCCTGCCCAGCTGCGCTGTATGACCCCTGTGGTTTAGCGCTTCTTTTGATTATAATAATAATAATATACCTCCCTGGCCAGTGCATGAAATTACCGCCTCCCTGTCTTCATCGACATTTATAATTTGAATATTACTTAATAAATATTTCATAATCTGGGTACCAGATATAAATGTTGCATCCTCTGACTCATCACTGTTGAGGTCAGACTCAAATGACGCTTGGACTTTAAGATTGTAAGATCAGGTCACAAGCTGAAGATCTTGGCTTACACAGTGATGATTGAGAAGATCTTGGCTTATAAATAGTAATAAAAGAGACTGTCTTGGCCTGTACAACGATGAATAAATGATAATTCAGTGGAGGAGAATGATTTTAATTATCCTAATAGAAGAAAATTACACAGGTGTTTCACTAAAATTATACAGGCAGTGAAAATTATCTGTACATTTTCGTAGTCTGCAATTTCACCTATTTTATTAAAAGGGGCTGTTGGTGTGCAAGAAAATTCCATTAGTTTTAAATGTTTTATTGACTATGCAAGCAGTAAACCACATTTGTACAGTTTCTGGCACCAATGTATTTCCCTGCCATTATAAAGGTACTGTGAACAGCGAACAATAGACAAGAAAAAGAGAGCACAAGTGTGTTAAATACTACCATCATGGTTTCTCGTCTGTATGAACTCTCATATGTTTTACTAAATGTGACTTTTGTTTAAATTTTTTTGGACATACTGAGCAATGATACGGTTTCTCTCCTGTATGCACTCTTGTATGTAGTAATAAATGTGTTTTTATTGAAAACTCTTTAGGACACTCTGAACATTTGTAAGGTTTCTCTCCTGTATGAGATCTCATGTGATTTTCTAGAGAAGACTTATGAGAAAAATCTTTGAGACACTCTGAACAATGATATAACTTTTCTCTGGTATGAACTCTCATGTGCTGTGATTGATGCGATTTTACTGAGAACTCTTTATGACAAACTGGACACTGGTATGGTTTTTCTCCCGTATGAACTCTCGTGTGTTGTATTAAATGCGATTTTACTGAAAAGTCTTTAAGACATATTGAACAATGATATGGTTTCTCTTTTGTGTGAACTCTTAGATGAATTATTAAAGAAGGTTTATGAGAAAAACTCTTTAGACACTCTGAACAGTTATATGGCTTCTCTCCAGTGTGGATCCTCGTGTGTCGTATTAACGAGGATCTTTCCGCGAACCCTTTTAGACATATTGAACACTCGTGGGGCTTCACTCCAGTGTGAACTCTAGTATGTTTTGCTAGAGCAGAGTTTTCAGTAAAGACTTTTAGACACACTAAACACTGGTATGGCTTCTCTCCTGTATGAATTCTTGTATGTTTTACTAGAGACGATTTTTCGGAAAAGCATTTTTGACACACTAAACACTGATATACTCTAGCTTCTCTATGAACTTTTAAATGGTTGACCAGAGAAGATTTACGAGAAAAACTTTTTTCACAGACTGAGCACTGAAATGGTTCCTCACCTGCTGCAGCAGCAGCAGCACTCTTGTCCTGTACCAACGGTGAATTATTTGAAAAATCATCTAGGCTTTCGGAACAATGATAGGAGTCATCCTCTTTAATCATCTTAGTTGATTCTTCTAAAGTTTAATCTATATAATAATGTTTTTTTCTAATGAACTCTCATATTTCTTGAAGATATAGTTTTATCAGAAAATGCTCGACGATGGTCTTAAAGAATAAACCAGTTTCTCCTTATTGATCTGTATGTTTTAATTGTTCTGACTTTTTCATTTAATACTATGAACTCTGGGATAGACCTATAAATTTTATAATGAAAGAGCTTTCATCTATGTTAATAAAGTATACTGATAAATCTCCAAAACACAACATCCATAAATGGTTTCTTTCACTGATTGATATTATTTATTTTGATGATGCTGTTATGCATAATAAAAAACACTCTTAGAAAATTTACACTCTGTATAGTGAAAGTATTGTCTATAACACTGAACCCAAGGCTCCTTCAAATATACACATAATCAATGTAAGTTCAAATAACTAAAGTAATTTATTGTTTCTACATAAAGAAGTTCAACTATCATGTTGTCAAAACATACAAATAACATTATAATTCATTATAACAATTATTTATCTCTGTGTTAATATACTAATACTAACACACTAGTACTTCATAAACATGAGTAAAAATGTAACTAAACTTTAAGTGATGTGTCTGAAGATCATGCAAGGTATTACTGTGTTATGTAAGGTAAGAATAATAAGATTTCTTCGGATTTTTAACCCCGGAGGGTTAGCCACCCAGGATAACCCAAGAAAGTCAGTGCGTCATCGAGGACTGTCTGTCTTATTTCCATTGGGGTCCTTAATCTTGTCCACCAGGATGCGACCCACACCAGTTGACTAACAACCCAGGTACCTATTTGCTGCTAGGTGAACATGACAACAGGTGTAAGGAAACACGTCGAAATGTTTCCACCCGCCGGGAATCGAACCCGGGCCCTCCGTGTGTGAAGCGAGAGCTCAAGCCACCAGACCACCGGGCCACCGTGTTATGTAAGGTATTGCTGTGTTATGTAAGGTATTACTGCATTATGTAAGGTATTGCTGTGTTATGTAAGGTATTACTGTTATGTAAGGTATTGTTGTGTTATGTAAAGTATTGCTGTGTTATGTAAGGTATTGCTGTGTTATGTAAGATATTACTGTGTTATGTAAGGTATCACTGTGTTATGTAAGGTATCACTGTGTTATGTAAGGTATCACTGTGTTATGTAAGGTATTGCTGTGTTATGTAAGGTATTGCTGTGTTATGTAAGGTATCACTGTGTTATGTAAGGTATTGCTGTGTTATGTAAGGTATTACTGTGTTATGTAAGGTATTGCTGTGTTATGTAAGGTATTGCTGTGTTATGTAAGGTATCACTGTGTTATGTAAGGTATTGCTGTGTTATGTAAGGTATTACTGTGTTATGTAAGGTATTGCTGTGTTATGTAAGGTATTGCTGTGTTATGTAAGGTATTGCTGTGTTATGTAAGGTATTACTGTGTTATGTAAGGTATTACTGTGTTATGTAAGGTATTACTGTGTTATGTAAGGTATCATTGTGTTATGTAAGATATTGCTGTGTTATGTAAGGTATTACTGTGTTATGTAAGGTATTACTGTGTTATGTAAGGTATTACTGTGTTATGTAAGGTATCATTGTGTTATGTAAGGTATTGCTGTGTTATGTAAGGTATTGCTGTGTTATGTAAGGTATTAATGTGTTATGTAAGGTATTACTGTGTTATGTAAGGTATTACTGTGTTATGTAAGGTATTATTGTGTTATGTAAGGTATTGCTGTGTTATGTAAGGTATTGCTGTGTTATGTAAGGTATCACTGTGTTATGTAAGGTATTGCTGTGTTATGTAAGGTATTACTGTGTTATGTAAGGTATTACTGTGTTATGTAAGGTATTACTGTGTTACTGTCTGAACAAGTTGAGTGAACTTGCATCAACAAGCTGCTGAAGAGGTGGTGTAGGGACCAGGATGTTGAGTTGAACATTAAGATGCTAGGCTTTAACATTCATTTAATATTTCTAATTACACGCATATTTAGCGTGATTTATGAAGACATTGTTCACAAACAATGCACGGTATCTATAATATTACTGCCACTTACATAAGCTTCGTGGCACTGGGTGTCGCCACTAGTAAAATAAGTCTTTTGATAATGGCTGAGCTGCAAAAGGAAAAGAATGGGAGATTAGAAGATTAAATTTTGACTAAAGTTAAACATTTACAACAAACCCAGATATTTGAAATGTAAACTAGACTATGCTTTAGTCTATCCTGGTCTATGACAGACATACCACACTGCATTCTTATTCCTAATACATACATTGTTGTACTGACAGGCTGGTAAACTTTCCCAGACCCCTTACTCATGGTCACATACTCCTGTTATCCACTGACTGACTCAACTTCTATCTTTCAATTCCGTTCAGGGCAGGACAGATACCTGTTTTCTCTTGGGTTGCTGCAATACAGTGGACCCCCGAGTTTCGGACATAATTTGTTCCAGAAGGCTGTTCAAGTGCCATTACTGAATGAATTTGTTCCCATAAGGAATAATGTAATGTTGGTTAGTCCGTTTCAGACCCCCAAAAATACACTTACAAAAGCATTTAAAATATTACACTTACATAATTGTTCGAGTTTTGAGGTGGTCGAAACTCAGGGGTCCACTGTACTTTTAAACTGAAAACCAATCATATGACTCAAATGAAAAAACATGCTTAATGGATTTCCCATTCCCAAATCTGTTTATTTCTTTGCTTCTCTCTCTTTTTATATGTGCGGGTTGTGTGTGTATTGTTCCAGTCACGGTATTGTGCCTTTTTTGTTAGTTATGAATGTTAATATTAAATGTTTGTTATTTCTTTGCTTCACTTTTAACCCTTAAACGGTCCACACGTATTTTTACGTTAGCTCGCCCAGTGCCCCGAATCTTTTGAATTTTTTTTTTTTATAGAAATAAAGAGCACATTTTTTTAAGTGTTATAGGATAAAAAAAAAAAAGAATTTGGGTCAGTAGTTACCGAGATATGAGGCGGAGAAGTTGGCACTGGATGCTCACCTGACAGCAACAGGAGTCCTGCTGCTTGCAGAATCGTTGCCGATATAACTTTTTTTCACTTTTTTTTATTATTTTATATAATTTTTATGTTCTCATAATCACAATTTATAGTAGTTCTTGTGATTTCATAGGCAATCTGTGTTCTGGCACTAATATTAGGTATTGAAATTGTATTCAAATAATAATAATAAAGATAGTGCATAAAAATAATAATAATAATAATGATAGTGAATAATAATGATGATAATAATAATAATAATAATAATAATAATAATAATAATAGTGAATAATAATAATAATAAAAGTTCTCTTGAAGCATCACTGCCTTATCTCATCTGATCTCCACTAATGATGACTGGTGACATTTCACAAAGGGTGAGCCATAGTCTTATCTCTTCTTATCAGTCCAGTAATTACAGTGATGACAGTTGACGAGTTTACATTGCTTCCCTTTATTTGTTACGCAAACCTGTCTGTCTGTCTGTATCTGTCTGTCTGTGTGTCTGTCTGTCTGTGTGTCTGTCTTTCTGTCTGCTTGTCTCAGAGAGTAGCTCATGAACCAACTGGTATTACGCAGATCACAAGCACAGTATAACACTTTGTCTTGATTTTTTTAGTTATCCTAGGTAATTTACACTATGTATAATTGTATTTACGTATGTGTTCCTGTGAGATAGAGACAGAGACAGAAAGATACAGACAGACAGACAGAGATAGACAGCCAATCAGGTACCCAGCTGACCAGCCAGCTGCTGGCCAGCCAGGTGGCCAACCAGCTGCTTGCCAGCCAGGTGGCCAGGCAGGCAGACAGCCAGCTGGCCTGCCAGCCTGCCAGAACTGAACCCTGGATGTCTACTGAGATATTAGATAATATGAAATTCAGAGACCAGTTGATAAAAAGATTTAAGGCAAATAGACAGGATATTGCAGCGCTAAATGAATTCCAAAGGGTGAAGAACAGAGTGCAGAGGCTTATAAAAGGCGCAAAGGCTAGGCATTATTGCTCAAAAATCGAAGAGTACAAGAATAACCTTAGAAAGCTCTGGCAACAACTAAAACAGTTGGGGTATAGCCATAAACCCGTAGATAGATCTAACATAGTACTAAATGTTGATAACGAGGTATGCCACGATACAACTAAAGTGGCAAATTGTTTTAATTCATACTACACAACTGTCGCCTCAACACTAGTAAGTAAGCTACCAGCTGCATCAAATAAAGTGGACCCCCGGTGTTCGTCCATTTTTCGTAACAGAATGCTGTTCAAGTGCCATTACCAACCGAATTTATTCCCTTAAGAAATAACGTAAAGTAGACTAGTCCTTTTAGACCCCCAAAACTACACTTACAGAAGCATTTAAAAAAATAAACTTACATAAAAGGGCGTGTTTTGAGCAGGACGAACACCGGGGGTCCACTGTACCTTTAACACAGACTCTGATAAGTTTAAAACATACTATATCAATAAAGGGGTAACTCAAAACAATTGTCAACTAGTAAGTGTATCTCATGACTTCGTGCAAAAAGAACTAAGCAGGTTAAACCCAACTAAGAGTACCGGACCTGATAACATCCCGTCTAAGTTCCTAAAAGATGGTGCCTCTGAACTGGCAATTCCCATTGCTCACATAATAAATCTGTCCATCACCACTAATACAGTACCAGAGGGGTTCAAGGAGGCCAGAGTTACTCCTATCTTCAAGAAAAATGGTAGGTCCGATGTCAGCAACTATAGGCCTGTTAGTATACTCAGTGTAATATCCAAAATTCTAGAGAGGGCGGTGTACTGTCAAGTAGTGAAGTATCTTAATGAAACAACATTCTTCATAGTTACCAATCAGGCTTTAGGAGATCTTACTCAACCGACACCTCCCTAATTAATCTGATAGATTACATGAGAACTGAAATGTCGATAGGGAACCTCATAGGAATGGTAACTTTAGACTTGCAAAAGGCCTTCGATACTGTCAACCACAATGTATTATGTAAGAAACTTCAAGCTATCGGCATAGGTTCCACAGACTGGTTTAAGTCCTATCTTAGCAATAGGAAACAAATTGTCAAAATCAACAAAACAGAATCAGAATCACTGCCGATAGCATGTGGAGTTCCCCAAGGTAGTATTCTGGGTCCCTTATTATTCCTGTGTTATGTAAATGACATGTCCATCAGTGTCAAGTGCAAACTCCTACTGTATGCGGATGACAGTGCTCTGTTAGTATCAGGTAAAGACCCACAAGATATAGCTAATGTATTAACACTGGAACTAGAGTCCTGCGACAACAAGTTATCGTTACACCTTGGGAAAACAGAAGCCATACTCTTTGGCACGAAATATAAACTGAGCAGGGTAAATAATTTTAATGTCCGATGTAATGGGGAATCCATCACCTCAGTTTCCTCAGTAAAATATCTGGGAATCCCCTTTGACCCATGCATGTCAGGAGAATTGATAGGTAACAGTGTAGTAAAGAAAGCGAATGCCAGAATGAAGTTCCTCTACAGACAAGCACAGTGTCTACCTACTGAGGCTCGCAGGACCCTATCTTGCCCTTATACAATGTCATATTGACTACGCTTGCTCTTCATGGTACTCTGCCTTGACAAAAAAACTGAAAGATAAACTGCAAATCACACAGAACAAAATGATAAGATTCATCCTGGACCTGGGCCCAAGAGAACATGTAGGCCAGGATGAATTACAACAATTAGATATGCTGAATATTGAAGACAGAGTAAAACAACTTAAGTTGAATCACGTTTATAAAATTGCTCACAAACAGTGTCCAGAATATCTTGCTGCCAATTTTGTCAAGGCTGGGAACCAAAGCAGTCATAGTACTAGGGGGAGAGAGCACAACTTTGTAGTACCCACAGTCAGTGGCCAGGCTTCACACCTTTTATTGTACAGCAATAAAGGAATGGAACAGACTGCCTGCACATGTCAAAGCCAGTCATAGCATCAGCCAGTTCAAGAAGAGAGCCAAAAGGTACCTAATGAATGTAGCGACAGAAAGGGAGGAGATTGATTTTTAATTTTTTTAGATAACATACATGTACATGTAAATAACTCTTTTTACCTTATTCCTTTTAATTTTAGTATAATAACTAGTATCTACTAGTGTCTAATATTAAGGTATTAAATGGACCCCAATGGAAATAAGTCACTCTGTCTGACTTTTTGGGTTATCCTAGGATTTCTACACATATGCTGCTATGTATGATAATCTATGTAACTGTATTTGTGTATACCTGAATAAACTTACTTACTTACTTACTTACTTACTTACTTCTGTACTTACTTATCACTTTCCGCTTCAAAGGGGAGTGTTAATATAAATAAAAATAATAAATAAAAATAAAATAAAATAAAAAATTTATTTCTTTGCAAGTATACATAGATATTTGGTAGTTACAATCATAAAACTGAAATGCAAGGAGAGCCACTGGCATGCCATGGCATTAGAGGCAGCTTAATCTAATGACTTATATACTATGTACATAATACTAGAGAAATTGATTGAGTTTATTCTAGTTATATATTTTATTTCAAATTACAATATGATGATATTATACTGTTAAAATGACAATATGATGATATTAAATTGTAACAAGTGTTAAGGCAGATGATAATATAAAATTGAGATTATCTTAAGGAAAATAACATTGAGCATTTTTGAAAGTAGTTTACAGTATGAGTATTTAGTTTAGGGTGAGTAGGTGATTTTTGAGAAGAGTCTTAAATTGATTTTCAGACAAGGTTAACTTAATATTTACTGGTAATGAATTCCAGATTCTGGGGCCCTTTATGTGCATAGAATTTTTACATTGGTTGGTATGGACTCGGGGTATGTCAAAAAGTGATCTGTGTCTTGTGTTGTGGCCGTGGGACCTATTAAAGTTGTTGAGGAGAATTTTGAGTGGAGGGTTGATATTAGCATGTAGAGTTTTATGTATGAAGTAGGTGAGTAGTTTTAGAGTTTTGAATATTGGTGGAGTATGCTGTCTAGAGTGGGAATTTGCTATCATCCTGACATGACATCAGTGAATCCTTGGTGTTTGCCGCAGTGTTTGCTCTAGCTGGCGCTCAATTTACCTAGTGCTCCCACAAGGTACTAAGTGGTCCCAGATTTTTTTAATATGCCGCACACGAGTGTTAAGACCCATTCTATGCTCACCAGGCATCTCAGGCCAATCGTGCCAAATTTGGAAGCAGGAAAAATAAAACGTAAAAATACGTTTGGGGCAGTAGCAGTACTAACGTAAATACAGTAGAACGTCATTTAGCACGAGATTATGTTGCACGTTACGGGTATTGCACGATTTAAGATTTGCGACACATTATCATCTTACACGACGTAAAGATGATATTACACGGTTCGGCAGGAGGGGAAAAATTTTGAGCGCGCGGTCGCCCGCGGTGGGTTAAACCATTGAGTCAGTGGGGGTCCTACTAAGGGTGGCTATGAGCCACATCAAGTGTTTAATGCTGAAGAGACAAGTGTTTTCTGGAAGAAAACGCAAATAGGAACTTTTATCAGTCAGCAAGAGAAAAGTGCACCAGGCTTCAAGACAGCAAAGGATCGCTTCACCTTGCTCCTTTTCGGTAATGCATCAGGTGATTTCAAGTGTAAGCCCATGGTTATTTACTGCCTAAGAATCCTCATGCTTTGAGGAAAAGGGAATTTGTTTTTCCTTCCTGCAAACTGTAAGTTTATTCAGATACACAGGGCCAGGAGCTGAGTCTCGACCCCTGCAACCACAATTAGGTGAGTACAGTTACATACATTATCATACATAGCAGCATATGTGTAGAGAACCTAGGATAACCCAAAAAAAGTCAATGGAAATTCTAAGTCACTCTGACTTTTTTGGGTTATCCTAGGTTCTCTACACATATGCTGCTATGTATGATAATCTTCGTAACTGTATCTGTGTATACCTGAATAAACTTACTTACAGTTTGTGGGAAGGAAAAACAAATAACCATTCCCACAAGCAGCCTAGTTATTGTTGTTCAGCGGACACCACCCGCCTTCCCCAGCCACCACGGACCCCACCATCCCAGCATTCGTACGTATTTCATACGCGTCAAAAAGTCCGGCTACAAGCCAGCTGTTTGTGAAGAATAAGAGAGAGTGAATTGTGTTTTGATCTTGAATTAACGAAGAAAACAAATATATTAGACAAGACATAACCCGTGGCCGTAATGAAGTGTTACTTTGTACACATAAAAAGATGTAAACATAAGTTTGTGTGACTGACTGACTTACTGACTGACTGACTTGACTGACTGACTGACTGACTGACTGACTGACTGAATGACTGACTTGACTGACTGACTTGACTGACTGAATGACTGACTGACTGACTTACTGACTGACTGACTGACTGACTGAATGACTGACTGACTGACTGACTTACTTGACTGACTGACTGACTTGACTGACTTACTGAATGACTTGACTGACTTACTGAATGACTTACTGAATGACTTGACTGACTGAATGACTTGACTGACTTACTGAATGACTTGACTGACTTACTAAATGACTTGACTGACTTACTAAATGACTTGACTGACTTACTGAATGACTTGACTGACTTACTGAATGACTTGACTGACTTACTGAATGACTTGACTGACTTACTGAATGACTTGATTGACTTACTGAATGACTTGACTGACTTACTGAATGACGACTGACTTACTGAATGACTTGACTGACTTACTGAATGGCTTCACTGACTTACTGAATGGTTTGACTGACTTACTGAATGACTGACTGACTGACTTACTGACTGACTTGACTGACTTAAAGTTAGACACTCAGTTCAACCATCGACTTCAGTTCCAGAACCTCTACTATCCACTTCAGCATAACTCTCCACTCTCTTCACAATCATCCACAAACACCAGCACCCACAATTTAAGGTAAATACTATTATTTCTATTACATTTGTAGTCTTAAGCAGTAAAAACAACATAATACATCACGATAATGAACTACAATTACATATTCACTTTTATTTTTGTAAGATCTGTTGGTCTAAAAAAAACTTGTTTGGCTTTTTGGGGACTCCCAGGCACGTAACCCTATTTTTCCCATAAGTTCTTTTAATTATTTAACACGAAATTATCTAACACGACTTTTTCAGGAACGTAACTATCGTGCTAAATGACGGTCTACTTTATACGTGTGGACCGTTTAAGGGTTAAGAATGTTAATATTAACTAAATTAGACATTTAAAGAGATACCAGTTGTGGATTCCAGGTTAAGTCTGTGAGTCCATTATCAGGCTTCCTGACTGATGACCTGATCACTCAGACAAATGGTGGTGGTGACAACAGTCCACTGTAAGCATCAAAGCCCAGATGATCAAATCAGGTGAGAAGAATGAAGGCTCCAGCCCTCTGGCTGGATGACACTGACATACAGAGAATGAAAATCTAGAAGGTGAAGAGAAAAACTAAAGAGTGATAAAAGATATTTGGACTGATTATTTAGAGTACAGGCACACCTCATAACGTGGCATTTATGTTTCTGAAATTGGTGCTGTATGGAAGTTTGTGCTAAGAAATACCTTTAATGTACAGGAAAAATAAGGTTAGATTCATGATACAAAAAATAAATAAATGGTCATTTGTCAGAAATAATGAAGGTTTTGTTAAAATACATTGTGGATGTCACTGCTTGTTGATCTAGAAAAGTACGTTATGTGCCCAAACCTTGATTAATATTTCTTCTTTCTTTCAACACGTCGGCCGTTTCCCACCGAAGCAGGGTGGCCCAAAAGGAAAAACGAAGGTTTCTCCTTTTACATTTAGTAATATATACAGGAAAAGGGGTTACTAGCCCCTTGCTCCTGGCATTTTAGTCGCCTCTTACGACACGCATGGCTTACGGAGGAAGAATTCTGTTCCACTTCCCCATGGAGACAAGAGGAAATAAGAACAAGAACTAGTAAGAAAATAGAAGAAAACCCAGAGGGGTGTGTATATATATACAGTGGTCCCCCGCCTAACGAGCACCCCGGAAATCGTACAATTATGTAAATATAATATTGTAAGTGCTTGTGGAAGTGTATTTTTGGGGGTCTGAAATAGACTAACCTACATGACATTATTTCTTAAGGAAGTAAATTCGTTCGGTAATGGCACTTGAGCAGGCTTCTGGAATGAATTTTGCTCGTTAGGCGGGGGACCACTGTATATATACATGCTTGTACAAGAATGTGTAGTGTGACCTAAGTGTAAGTAGAAGTAACAAAACATACCTGAAATCTTGCATGTTTATGAGACAGAAAAAAGACACCAGCAATCCTACCATCATGTAAAACAATTACAGGCTTTCGTTTTACACTCACTTGGCAGGACGGTAGTACCTCCCTGGGCGGTTGCTGTCTACCAACCTACTACCTAGATGATTAATATTTATACGTACTTGATTAATACAGCAGTGCTAAAGCTTGTCTTTAGCACTGGTGTGTGACTTAGCATATCTCTATTCATTCCAGAGAGACTGAACATTGTGTTCCACGCAGAGCCAAGAGAGACGGCTAATACACCACCAGTGACTTATAAATTTACACACAATCCTTGTCAGAATAAAACAAGCATAAAAAGTAACCTTAGATTCTTTTTTTCTCTTGTTTGTTGATATAGAAGTATTGAGAGATGGTCATGTAGCTCAACTCATCAGCAGATGGTTATATAAGTAATGAACAGATGGCTCAAAGTTGTATGTTTATCAGGTGACGACTTTCATATAGTACAGTGGACCCTCGGTTAACGAAAAAAATTCATCCCAGAAGCCTGCTCAAGTGCCATTACCGAACGAATTTACGTCCTTAAGAAATAATGTCACGTAGGTTAGTCTATTTCAGACCCCCAAAAATACACTTCCACATGCAATTAAAAAATTATACTTACATAATTGTACGATTTCCGGGGTATTCGTTAACCGAGGGTCCACTGTATTTGATCAGATGACGTAATTATGTCTTTCTCTATACACTTTTCTCTTTAAAAATAATGACAAGGAAGAATTTTATCATAACTTAAGTTCCTTGCTGTCTCGCATGTTGACATAGAGGTATGAGAGATGTTTGTGTAACTAGTGAGCAGCAGACAGTTGTGGATCGTCCGGTCGGCTGAAGTCATCACACGTTTCACTACAATTTTATTGCTTATAATAGTAACAAAGAAGTATTTTATCATGCCTTAAATTCTATGTTTTGTGGCTTGTTAATAAAGAAAATTTTAAAGATGGTTATATGACTAGTGAGCAGTAGACAAGTGTGAGTCGTGTGTATCAGACGGCTCATACAATTGATGCTGTCACACATTTTACTATAAAATAAATTTTATTATACTGTAATAGAGACAGGGAAGTATCTTATACAATCATTGTTTCCTCTGGTTCTCCCCGACCATGACAATCATTGTTTCCCCTGGCTCTCCCCGACCATGTAAATCATTGTTTCCTCTGGCTCTCCCCGCCCGTGTAAATCATTGTTTCCTCTGGCTCTCCCCGGCCATGTAAATCATTATTTCCTCTGGCTCTCCCCGGCCATGTAAATCATTGTTTCCTCTGGCTCTCCCCGGCCATGTAAATCATTGTTTCCTCTGGCTCTCCCCGGCCATGTAAATCATTGTTTCCTCTGACTCTCCCCGACCATGTAAATCATTGTTTCCTTTGGCTCTCCCCGACCATGTAAATCATTGTTTCCTCTGGCTCTCCCCGGCCATGTAAATCATTGTTTCCTCGGACTCTCCCCGACCATGTAAATCATTGTTTCCTCTGGCTCTCCCGGCCATGTAAATCATTGTTTCCTCTGGCTCTCCCCCGGGCCATGTAAATCATTGTTTCCTCTGACTCTCCCCGACCATGTAAATCATTGTTTCCTTTGGCTCTCCCGACCATGTAAATCATTGTTTCCTCTGGCTCTCCCCCGGGCCCTGTAAATCATTGTTTCCTCTGGCTCTCCCCGACCATGTAAATCATTGTTTCCTCTGGCTCTCCCCGACCATGTAAATCTCTGAACACGAAAGTTTAATGCCTGAACAACTTTTCTTTCAAACTTTTGCAGTGCATAAATCCAGGCAAAACTACATTCTAATAATTTTTTTAATGTAAATATGAATAGCATTCTGTTAAAAATATGCTACATGAGGACACACTATGAGTGTCAGTCTATGTATTTAACAGGCTGTATACTCTTGTAAAAGTTCTTCAGAATGAATTCTCAGAAAAATGTGTGTTATATTTAGGGAAAAAAAGAACAAAGAAATCATAGTAAAATCAATGTTACCAGTTTTCAAAAACCAGTGGTAAAAAAAATAAGCCCATAAGGCTTAATCTTTCCCTCTCAACATATCAAAATAAACAGGTGGAAAAACCTATAGGGTAAGATAGCCTAAATAATTTAGTTAAAACTTAGAACTGAACTGAATAAAGAAATATAAATCAGTAAAATACAGTAAACCATTTTACAAATAGGCATCAACTTGTGTCTGATCTTGCAACATTTCCGAAAGTGCAACTTAAAATTTTGTCTGGAGATCAACCATGGCACTGAAAGAATACTTATGATGCTGGAGGTATAAAGAAGAATTCCATAAATGTATGACAAATTAAAGAAAAGGAGGATTTTAGATATGCTTACAAGAAGAGGACATGTGATGGAAACTGCTGGTGGTTTGTTGTGTACAAATCAACCGTTTGTATAACTGGAAACATTGAGCAAAAAATATGAGCTTGTGCCTAAATATTAAACCAATATGCAGATTGAGACTTGCTGAAAAGAATGTCAAAGAGGTCAATAGATAAATAAGACTGAAAAGCATGGGTTGCAAATGCTGCAGCGAGGAGGTGGCTGGAGGCAGTGGAGATGTCCTGTCTAAGGGTAATGTGTGGTATAAACATTATGCAGAAAATTCGGAGTGTGGAAATTAGGAGGTGTGGAGTTACTAAAAGTATTTGTCAGAGGGCTGAAGAGGGGATGTTGAGGTGGTTTGGTCATTTAGAGAGAATGGATCAAAGTAGAATGACTTGGAGAGAGTATAAATCTGTAGGGAAAGGACGGCAGGGTACGGGTCGTCCTCGAAAAGGTTGGAGAGAGGGGAAAGGAGGTTTTGTGGGCGAGGGCTTGGACTTCCAGCAAGCATGTGTGAGCGTGTTAGATAGGAGTGAATAGAGACAAATGGTTTTTGGGACCTGACGAGCTGTTGGAGTGTGAGCAGGGTAATATTTTGTGAAGGGATTCAGGGAAACCAGTTAATTAATTTAGGTGGACTTGAGTCCTGGAAATGGGAAGTACAATGCCTGTACTTTAAAGGAGGGTCTGGGATAGTGACAGTTGGGAGGGACTTATTCTCAGCTGTCGTATCTAAGCGCCTCTGCAAAGACAGTGATTATGTATGAGTGAGGTGAAAGTGTTGAATGATGAAAGTATTCTCTTTTTGGGGATTTTCTTTCTTTTTGGGTCACCCTGCCTCGGTGGGAGACGGCCGACTTGTTGAAAAAAAAAAAAAAATGTTACAGTCAAACCTCAGTTTTTGTATGCCCTAGTTTTTGTACGATTCGGTTTTTGACGACTTTTTTCGTCAAAATTTTGTCCTAGTTTTCGTACATTCACTCGGTTTTCGTCCAGTTGAAAATGGTCCATACCAAACTCGTCTGCTTGCCTGCGTGATTCGGCCACTCATTTCCCGGAATCGAGCGCCTACACAAAGCATCCCACATCCAACACTTTGAGTGACCTCGGACACTGAATTGACCCAAAGAGAGTTCTGGAGGAATCACTTCAATATCCTCAATTGCATAAGGCTTGGCAGGGAGTAACTTCCAGGACGATGAACTCTGCTTGGAGAAAATTGTGGCCAGAATGTGTCCTTGAGAAGGATTTTGAAGGGTTTGAGGCTGACCCTGACGACCCTAGCCTGTTGTGGAATATATTGAGTCTTTGGGGAAGTCCATGGGGTTGGATGTGAGTGGCCAGGATGTGGAAGAGTTGGTGGACAACTACAGGGAAGAGCTAACCACTGAAGAGCTGCAAGACCTAAAACTGGAACAGCAACAGACCGCAGCTGAGGAAGTTGCTTCAGAGGAGGAGAAAGAGAGAGGAGAATGTGTCTTCTTCAGTGATTAAGGACATGTGTGCAAAGTGGAATGTGTTGCAACTAAAATGCCAGGAGCAAGGGGCTAGTAACCTCTTCTCCTGTATAAATTACTAAACTAAAAAAAAAAAATAACTTTCGTTTTTCATTTAGGTCACCCTGCCTTGGTTGGATACAGCTGGTGTGATAAAAGAAAAAAAGTGTGTAAGAAGGAAGGAAAGCTTTCAAAACAGTATATATCTAGTTATGCATGATTTTAAAGTTTTAACCCTCAGGCACAATCATTATTTTCATAACACAAAATGTTCTGGGGAGAGGATCACAAAGCTGTGGAAAGTTAACTTGCTGACACAGTGTATATTATTTTCAAGACAAGTCAGCAATCACAGTCTCAACTAAGCATTTAGTGGTGATAAGACAGGGTAATGCTTGAAGCACATAACATCATGGGCTCACATCAGGATCGCTTCAGCTTGCTTCTGTGATCAAGGCAATGGCAGAGTTTAAAGTACAGGCCTATGACTATTTATTATGCAGAAAATCCCTGTGCACTGAAAGGTAAATATAGAACTTGCATGTCTGTTATTTGAGGTTCTAAAGAAACATCATGGATGACTGAAGACTGGTTTCTTGAATGGTTCAGGCAATGTTTTATTTCTGGCCAGAAAGAGACCTGAGTTGAAGGTTCTCCTAATTCCTGATAATTTCTGTCATCTTACAGACTGTGTACTCAATGTCAAGGTTGTATTTTACCACAGTACAGCATATTTGATACAGTCACTGGTCGAGGGATATCAACACATTTAACCCTTTGGGGTCCAAGGAACCTCTCGAAACTCGTTCTCAGGGTCCAAGAATTTAAAAAAATATATATATATATATTTTCTTATGAAATGATAGAAATCTTTTCCGATCACAACCACAAAAATTATGAAATTTGATCAAAAACTAACGGAATTATGCTTTGGGGTTAGCGGTATCAATGACATTTACGCATCAAATTTCGCCCATTGACCCTATTTTTTGAATTCAATGTTTCAGTCTACTAAAATTATAGCTATTTGCTAGAACTCCATTTTCTATCGATTGAGTGCAAGAAACTGCCTATTTCCCAATTTCAACTACCAAAATAGTGGTCAGAAAATGGCAATTTGGCCAATTTCACACAAATTTCAAACGATGCCAATTTCAAAATGGGGCCATAATAAACAAGGCAGACATTCCTGGCACTAAAATAACATCTTCTCTGTTCATTAGTCCGTCTCCCGGCCCCTCTTACATTAGTTTTGCTTTCCTTTTGAATTTTATTCTCACAAAAAAAAAGAAGATTTACTGTTATGTATACAACTGCATCATTGTAAAAATGGTATAAATAATATCAGCGCACTTGTGCAAGAATATTAGACTCTCCAGTTGATGTGTATTGGATGGTGTGATTTGTTTACTCTTGAACATCGGACAAATCGAACATTTCGCTACTTTGCGCTCAGTTTCAAAGGGACAGTGGTACCTCGAGTTCGATGGTCCCCAAAATCGCCCCTTTATGTAAGTTTATTTTTAAATGCTTTTGTAGGTATATTTTTGGGGTGTAAAAGGACTAGTCTATTTTACATTTTCCTTATGGGGATCAATTCGTTTGGTAATGGCCTTGAACAGCATTCTCGAACGAAAAAAATATCGTAACTTCAGTCCACTGTACTTGTCACCGTGAAACCAGTCAAAATTATCTCTATTTCTGTAATATATCATCTATTCTATAAAGAGACTAAGAAAACGAGAATACAAGCATAAATACCATACGAAAATAGACTGCAAAATGCTGTTTTAAACCAAAAAAACGGTCAGAGGTTTTTTTTCCCCATTATGCACTGTGTGATGCAGGAATTTTTTTTTACTGTGCACACTGACCGCACAGACCCATTCTATCACATCTAGGCCTAACAGCCTGTTTCTGCTTGATTTGGGCGCTAGAATTTAGGCGTACTAATCACCATAACCCCAGGGCTAAGCCATACTAGTCGGCCGAAACCCGAAAGGGTTAATGCCACCACACAATAAAATAAATGAGAAACTTATCATGGAAATATATGACAGCTTCAAAACTGGCATGAAATACTTTCTTTATAACTTAACATTGCCAATGAATAAAAAAATACAACTATGGCATGGGATGAAGTGACTCACTCAAACACAAATGCAATTTGAGTAAATTTACTTTTTTTCTGTAAAAAAATTCCTGACAAGCCTGTCCCATTTTTATGACCAATAAAACTGTTCTTCATTGCTCCCTTTTCCACCCCCTGGATTCTCTAATACAAGTCCTTTTCTCATGTCCATATTGATAAAACCCAGTGGGAAAAAATGTGTTTTTAAAAAAAAAGGGACCCAGGCATTGCACATCAGTGTTACTCATAATTTTCGGTATTAATTATTCTTGTCCCGGGAGCACCATCTTGCAATCTTGTTAACTAGAACATCTTGACTTTTCTTAAAGCCTCTCGACTGAAACCCTTTTAAAAAGATTATCCATTACTCTTTGACTTTACTGCACACCAAACACAACCACTACTTTCCCAAACCCGCCCCCACTTTCCAACCCCCCACTACTTTTACAACCACCTACTTTCACAACCAGCCATTACTTTCACAGCCAGCCACTACTTTCAAAGCCAGCCATTACTTTCACAGCCAGCCACACTTTCACAGTCACCACTTTTACAACCAGCCATTACTTTCACAGCCAGCCACTACTTTCACAGCAAGCCACTACTTTCACCCAGCCACTACTTTACAACCAGCCACTACTTTCACACCAGCCACTACTTTCACAACCAGCCACTACTTTTCAACCAGCCACTACTTTCACAACCAGCCACTACTTTCCAAAACCCGCCACTACTTTCCCAACCACCACTACTTTCACAACCAGCCACTACTTTCACAACCAGCCACTACTTTCACAGCCAGCCACTACTTTCACAGCCAGCCATTACTTTCACAGCCAGCCACTACTTTCACAGCGCCACTACCACAACCAGCCATTCTTTCACAGCCAGCCACTTTTAAACAAGCCACTACTTTCACAACCAGCCACACTTTCCCCCAGCCAGCCACTAAACTCACAGCCAGCCATTACTTTTACACCACCACTACTTTCACAGCAGCCACTACTTTCACACCAGCCTTTTTTCCACCAGCCACTACTTTTTTCCCCAAAACCCCTACTTTCACACCAGCCCTACTTTCACCAGCCACTACTTTCCCCAGCCACTCTTTCAACCAGCCCTCTTTCAACCACCACTACTTTCACACCACCCTACTTTCACAGCCCCAACCACTACTTTCGCCAGCCACTCTTTAAAACCGCCACTACTTTACAGCCACACTTTCACACCAGCCACTACTTTTTCAACCAGCCACTTTTACAGCCAGCCACACTTTCACAGCCAGCCACTACTTTCACACCAGCCACTACTTTTTCAGCCA
>WNWK01032505.1:0-21849 GCA_009830355.1 Cherax destructor
ACTAGCACGTTGAGGGACAACACAATAAGTGTGAGGGCCCAAGATTGTTCAACTGCCTCCCAGCATACATCAGGGGATTACCAACAAGCCCCTGGCTGTCTTCAAGCAGGCACTGGACAGGCACCTCAAGTCGGTACCTGATCAGCCGGGCTGTGGTTCGTACGTTGGACTGCGTGCGGCCAGCAGTAACAGCCTGGTTGATCAGGCTCTGGTCCAACAAGAGGCCTGGTCACAGACCGGGCCGTGGGGCGTTGACCCCTGGAATTCTCTCCAGGTAGACTCCAGGTAGGTAGACACTATATGTATATTAGGGGCTTTTGGCATGTACACCCCATATATACCTAGAACTATGTAGTACATCTTTGTATCATGTCTAAATAAAAATTATTATTATTATTATTATTAATGTTTTCATCTTGATAAGATTGATATCCAAAACTATTTTGATGCAGAAATTTAGGAAATATGGTCAGTGTGTGACTTTCTTAATGAAATAAGGATAAACCTGTGTTTTTGCAAATTTAAAAGTAATTACAGTGGAACCTCGGTTTTCGTATGTCCTAGTTTGTATGTAAAACTATAATTATTCTCTATAAAATTTATTTTTTGTTAATATTTTTGGGTGTCTGGAATGGAGTAATTGGATTTACATTATTTCTTATGGGAAATATTGCTTCCATTTTTGTACGATTCGGTTTATTGTCAGACTTTTAATCAGTTAATATTTTTTTTGCTAATACTCGCTTCAGCAACTATTACTGTAATTTATTGCTTATATCACTGCTGTCATAGGTCTTTGGCACTTCTGAGCTTTTCAACATTGAACATGATTTACATCATGCAGTGCATAAATCTGTAGCAGAAGGCAGGCAGGATAGGGGGGTCATCCTAGGAAAGGTTGGAGGGAGGGTGTAAAGGAGGTTTTGTATGCGAGGGGTTTTGAATTCCAGCAGGCATGTGTGAGCGTGTTAGATAGGAGTGAGTGAAGACAAATGGGTTTCATAACTTGATGTGCTGTTGGAGTGTGAGCAAAGTAACATTTATGAAGGGATTCAGGGAAACCAGTTAGGTCGACTTGAGTCCTGGAGGTGGGAAGTACAGTGCTTGCACTCTGAAGGAGGGATGGAGATATGTTACAGTTTTTGAACTGTAATAGTATTGGCACGCCTCTGGCAAGACAGTGATGGAGTGAGTGATGAAGAAAGTGATTCTTTTTCCTTTTGAAGTCGCCCTACCTTGGTGGGAAACGGCCAATGTGTTAAAAAAAAAAAAAAAGACAATTGAAAATGAACAAATACCAAATATGACTGAAAATTTATTTGATGTTTTCAGCTCGTCATTGAATGACCGTCCAATACACACCAAGCCAGTAGAGGAAATAAAGGCTGCTCTCAGGGCTACCATCCCGGTGGTATCAGAGAGCATCACTACCTTCCAGCAACTCAAGGATAAGATCTATCACAGGATCACACACAAGGAAGAGGTACATCACATTTATTTTAATAATGCAAAAATTACCAACTATGTTAGGTAAGAGGTCACTTGTGCGACTAATGTGACAATTATTGTCACTTTTTGCTCTCCAGGAACTTTGTCAAGCTGTTATACCTTTACCTTGGATATACCTTTGATGAGTTTCGAGAGTCTTGCTACTCTCAGAGCCGGCCATTGGCCAGGCTTGTCTGGTGCTTGCCTGGTCAACCAGGCTGTTGCTACTGGAGGTCGGCTGCCCCACATATCCATCACAGCCTAGTTGATCTGGCACCTGGTAAAGATACTTGTCCAGTTTCCTCTTGAAAACTTCTACACTTGTTCCAGCCATGTTTCTGATATCTTCTTTTAAGATGTTGAATAGTCTGGGACCCCGAATGTCGATACAGTGTTCCCTTATTGTGCCCACCACACCCTTGCTCCTCACTGGGTTTATTTTGCACTTCCTCCCATATCTCTCACTCCAGTATGTTACACCAGTGTGCAGATTTGGGACCAGGCCCTCGAGTACTTTCCAGGTTACATAACAGCTTGACAAAGCTCCTACAGAGTGAAACATTGCCACAGTAAAATGTCACATTAGTTGCAGCTGTGTCTTTTTACTTAACAGATCTCATTTATATTTGTTAATGCACTGTTTAACCTCATTATTTACGATTGATCAACATATGCTCTCATTTGGCTGACATAAGATGTTTTGATACAAGTAGAATTTTAATGTCCTAGGTAGTAGGTTGGTAGACAGCAACCACCCAGGGAGGTACTACCGTCCTGCCAAGTGAGTGTAAAACAAAAGCCTGTAATTGTTTTACATGATGGTAGGATTGCTGGTGTCTTTTTTTTCGGTCTCATAAACATGCAAGATTTCTGGTACGTCTTGTTACTTCTACTTACACTTAGGTCACACTACACATGCATGTACAAGCATATATATACACACCCCTCTGAGTTTTCTTCTAATTTCTTACTAGTTCTTGTTCTTATTTCCTCTTATCTCCATGGGGAAGTGGAATAGAATTCTTCCTCCGTAAGCCATACGTGTCGTAAGAGGCGACTAAAATGCCCGGAGCAAGGAGCTAGTAACCCCTTCTCTTGTATATATTACTAAATGTAAAAGGAGAAACTTTCGTTTTTCTTTTTGGGCCACCCTGCCTCGGTGGGAAATGGCTGACGTGTTGAAAGGAAAAACTTTGGTTTTTCTTTTTGGGTCACCCTGCTTCAGTGGGATACAGCCGGTTTGTTGAAAGAAGTAGGATTTTAATGTTAAGTGATTAAACTAAGTTGATGACAGGTCTAAGTGTAGGCTGGTAGGTCTAACAGTGTGTGATGGTAGGTCTAACAGTGTGGGCTGACAGGTCTAATAGTGTAAGATGGTAGGTTTAACAGTGTGTGCCGACAGGTCTAACAGTGTGGGCTGACAGGTTTAACAGTATGGGCTGACAGGTATAACAGTGTGTGCTGACAGGTTTAACAGTGTGTGCTGACAGGTCTAACAGTGTGTGCTGACAGGTCTAACAGTGTGGGCTGACAGGTCTAATAGTGTAAGATGGTAGGTTTAACAGTGTGTGCCGACAGGTCTAACAGTGTGGGCTGACAGGTTTAACAGTATGGGCTGACAGGTCTAACAGTGTGTGCTGACAGGTCTAACAGTGTGTGCTGACAGGTCTAACAGTGTGTTGACAGGTCTAACAGTATGGGCTGACAGGTCTAACCAAGATGATAGTAGCTAGAGTCACACTCTCATCTGGAGTATACCTGGAGAGGGTTGCGGAGGTCAATGCCCCCCGCGGCCCAGTCTGTGACCAGGCCTCATGGTGGATCAGGGCCTGATCAACCAGGCTGTTACTGTTGGCTGCACACAAACCGACGTACGAACCACAGCCCGGCTGTTCAGGTACTGACTTGAGGTGCTTGTCCAGTGCCTGCTTGAAGACAGCCAGGGGTCTATTGGTAATCCCCCTTATGTATGCTGGGAGGCAGTTGAATAGTCTCATCTAATAATAACACAATAATAATAATAATACAGTGGACCCTCGAAAATAGGCTCCCTTAAATATAGGCGAATTTGAAAATAGGCCACTTTTTTAGGCAAAATATTGGCTTGATATTCGTCCGTTGGCTTAAAAATAGGCGGTCATCTGAAACGCGTCCACGTGGCCCTCCAGCCGCCTGGGCACATAAACACCACATTGAGCGTCAGTGTGCCATTGTTTACCAGTGAGTGACTGCCACCCACGCATTCATACCATTGTTTTTAGTGCTTGCATCTGCTAAATAAGCCACCATGGGCCCAAAGAAAGCTCCTAGTGCCAGCCCTGTGGTAAAGAGTGTAGCAGGATGCAGGGAGTGGCAGGATGCAGGGAGTGAGCAGGATGCAGGAGTGTAGCAGGATGCAGGGAGTGTAGCAGGGATGCAGGGAGTGTAGCAGGGATGCAGGGAGTGTAGCAGGATGCATGGCAGGATGCAGGGAGTGTAGCAGGGATGCAGGAGTGTAGCAGGGATGCAGGGAGTGTAGCAGGGATGCAGGGAGTGTAGCAGGGATGCAGGGAGTGTAGCAGGGATGCAGGGAGTGTGCAGGATGCAGGGAGTGTAGCAGGGATGCAGGGAGTGTAGCAGGGATGCAGGGAGTGTAGCAGGGATGCAGGGAGTGTAGCAGGGATGCAGGGAGTGTAGCAGGGATGCAGGGAGTGTAGCAGGGATGCAGGGAGTGTAGCAGGGATGCAGGGAGTGTAGCAGGGATGCAGGGAGTGTAGCAGGGATGCAGGGAGTGTAGCAGGGATGCAGGGAGTGTAGCAGGGATGCAGGGAGTGTAGCAGGGATGCAGGGAGTGTAGCAGGGATGCAGGGAGTGTAGCAGGGATGCAGGGAGTGTAGCAGGGATGCAGGAGTGTAGCAGGGATGCAGGGAGTGTAGCAGGGATGCAGGGAGTGTAGCAGGGATGCAGGGAGTGTAGCAGGGATGCAGGGAGTGTAGCAGGGATGCAGGGAGTGTAGCAGGGATGCAGGGAGTGTAGCAGGGATGCAGGGAGTGTAGCAGGGATGCAGGGAGTGTAGCAGGATGCAGGGAGTGTAGCAGGTATGCAGGGAGTGTAGCAGGTATGCAGGGAGTGTGCAGGATGCAGGGTGTACAGGTATGCAGGGAGTGTAGCAGGTATGCAGGGAGTGTAGCAGGGATGCAGGGAGTGTAGCAGGTATGCAGGGAGTGTAGCAGGGATGCAGGGAGTGTAGCAGGGATGCAGGGAGTGTAGCAGGGATGCAGGGAGTGTAGCAGGGATGCAGGGAGTGTAGCAGGGATGCAGGGAGTGTAGCAGGGATGCAGGGAGTGTAGCAGGGATGCAGGGAGTGTAGCAGGGATGCAGGGAGTGTAGCAACACCTCCTTCCTCTCCCCTCCTTCCTTCTTCCACACATCAACAACTCTTCAATAAAGTTAAGTGTCAATTTATTACTGTTTTAAACTATATATATCATTGTTTTCTGTGTAGATAAATGTACATTTCATGTAAAAAAAAAATATTATTTAAATACTTTTGGGTGTCTGGAACGGATTAATTTGATTTACATTATTTCTTATGGGAAAATTGGTTTTGAAAGTCGTCCATTTTGAAAATAGGCGGACTCTCAGGAACAGATTATGGACGATTTTCAAGGGCCCACTGTATACTGTAATTATAATAATAATGATAACTTAATAATAGTAATTAATAATAATAAGAAGAATAGTGTAGAACATTTGAATTTTTGGTAAGTTAGTTTATCAGTAATTCTTAATAACCTACAATACTGCTGGTGTCATAAATAGATTTAATTGCAGAATTATTATATAACTTATGTTTTCAGACTTGTGGTGTGCAGTGGAAGAGGTTCGTGGAGCTTAATACGCTGTTGCTGGGTCACCGGGCTGGGGAAATGACGGTGTTGACGGGTCCAACTGGTTCAGGCAAGACTACCTTTATGGCAGAATATTCTCTCGACCTCTGCAGTCAAGGGGTTAGTAACGTGGTTCTGGTAATATTAGCAATGTGGAGAATATTAGTGATGTTATAAATGGAAAGAATGAGGAAATGAGAATAACAAAGAAGTCTGGGTAATGAAAGATTGGATATCAAATAGGAGGGACAGAATATGGAGGGATTTTTTTTTTTAACACATCGGCCATTTCCCACCAAGGCAGGGTGACCCAAAAAAGAAAGAAACACTTTCACCATCATTCAACACTTTCACCATCATTCAACACTTTCATCATCATTCACACACAATCACTGTCTTTGCAGAAGTGACGGTTTAGATATCACTCCAAACAGTCAATATTCCAAACCCCTCCTTTAACCCTTAAACTGTTCAAACGTAGATCTACATTATTACCGCTAGCACTCCAAACATAGATCAATGTTTTATTTTTTCTGCCTCCAAATTTGGAACGATTGGCCTGAGATGCCTGGTCAGTATAGAATGGGTCTTAACACTTGGTGTGTGCAGTATTAAAAAATTCTGGGACCACTTAGTACCTTGTGGGAGCACCAGTTCAATTGAGCTCCAGCTAGAGCAAACAACGTGGCAAACCCCAAGGGATTCACTTTAACACTCCCCTTTTAAGAGGAAAGTGATGTTGACCCTGAGTTTAGTGGCTTTGAGATGTATGTGGCCACAAGTGGTTGAGGAAATATAAAAAAAAACTTGATAATAACCCATGTGCAACATTTGTGCAACATCCTTTCATTTTTGATACCACTGGTAGTGTTATCTTGCCAGAATCTCCTATAACCTATGCCCTAAGTAAAGAGAAACGATTCTGGAACATGTATAATACGTATTAGGCAGGCTGAATGGCTGGCTGGCCGGCTGGCTGGCCACCAGCTGGTTGGGTGGGTGGGTGGGTGGCTGGCTGATTGACTTTGGCTGCCTCTCTGTTTGTATCTGTCTCTGTCTATCTCTGTCTCTATCTCACAGGTACACACAAGTACAGTTATCATACATAATGTAAATTACCTAGGATAACCCAAAAATGCAGACAAAGTGTTGTTGTACTGTACTTGTAGATACAAGGCATAATAATCATGACTGGCAAGTAATACGCATTTTCACTTGTTCAGGAATCAGATGTGATGACTCTGTATCATGTGTAATACCTGTTGGTTCATGAGTGGCTCTCAGAGACAGAGACAAGCAGACAGAGACACAAGCAGACATAGAGACATAGGCAGACAGAGAGACATAGGCAGACAGAAAGACATAGGCAGACAGAGAGACATAGGCAGACAGAGAGACATAGGCAGACAGAGAGACATAGGCAGACAGAGAGACATAGGCAGACAGAGACATAGGCAGACAGAGAGACATAGGCAGACAGAGAGACATAGGCAGACAGAGAGACATAGGCAGACAGAGAGACATAGGCAGACAGAGAGACATAGGCAGACAGAGAGACATAGGCAGACAGAGAGACATAGGCAGACAGAGAGACATAGGCAGACAGAGAGACATAGGCAGACAGAGACATAGGCAGACAGACAGATAAGCAGACAGAGCTAGATAGACAGACACAGACATACAGATAGACATACAGACAGACAGAGAGACAGACAGACAGACAGAGAGACATGATTATGTGTCAGTGAAAACAAATAAAGCCAAGGTTGAATGGAGCAGTGCTCCATCATCAAGTGTCATTCCACTGCTGCACTGTCAGCAGTGGAGTGACACTAGTCTTACACTCTGCTTCAAGGAGTTTCATATACTTCAGCATGTCTAGAACATTGCTGGGACCTCTAAATACAGTGGTCCCTCGGTTTTCGCCGAAAATTCGTTCCAGAATGCTGCTCAAGTGCCATTACCGAACTAATTTACTTCCTTAAGAAATAATGTCAAGTAGGTTAGTCTATTTCAGACCCCCAAAAATACACTTGCAACAGCACTTACGAAAATACACTTACATAAATGTTCGAGTTTGGAGATGCACGAAAACCGAGGGACCACTGTACTTTGTATATATTTGTAGACAATAGTATGCGACCAAGACAGGTGAAAATTCTCACCTGTCAGTGTATTTGTGACTATTTGAGTAATATTTCAGTACCTAATATTAGTGTCAAAACAAAGCTTGGCTATAAAATCACAAGATCTGCTACAAATTGTAATTATCAGAACAAAAATTATATAAATTAAAATAAAAACGAGAAAAAAAGGTATACAGTGGTACCTCTTCTTACGAGCAAATTTCATTCCAGTCTCCTGTTCAAGTGCCGATACCGAAGGAATTTTTTCCCATAAGAAATAATGAAAATTAGGTTAATCTATTTCAGACCCCCAAAAATACACTTACAAAAGCACCTACAAAAATACACTTACATAATTGTTCGAGTTGGGAGCTGCTCGTAAGTAGAGGTACCACTGTATCGGCAACACTTTGCAAATGGCAGGACTCCATGTTGCCATCATATGAGCATCCAGCGCCAACTTCACAGCCTTATATCTTGGCAAGTACTAACCCTAAAATTTTTTTGGGTCTTATTACACTCATAAAATTGCCTTCATTAATTTAATTTTTTTTTTTTTTTCAAAATATTCAGTGCTGGCAGTGAAAATGTAGATCTACATTTGGACAGTTTACGGGTTAAGTGCAGGCATTGTAGTTCTCACCTCCAGGACGCAAGTCTGGCTAACCGGTTTCAATTAATCCCTTCACACAATATTACCCTGCTCACTCTCGTCAGGTCCCAAAAACCATTCGTCTCCACTCACTCCTATCTAACATGCTCACACATGCTTACTGCATGTCCAGGCCTTGCACACAAAACATCTTTTACCCCCTCCCTCCACCCTTTCCTAGGACGACCCCTACCCCTCCACTACAGCTTTATACACCCTCCAAGTCATTCTATTTTGCTCCATACTCTCTAAATGACCAAGCCACCTCAATCAGCCCTCTGAATAATACTTTTTTGTAACTCCACATCTCCTAATTTCCACACTATGAATTCTCTGCATAATATTTACATACATTGCCCTTAGACATGACATCTCCACTGCCTTCAGCCACCTCCTTACTGCAGCATTCACAACCCATGCTTCACACCCATATAAGAGTGTTGGTATCGCTATACTCTCATACATTCCTCCCTTCTTTACCTCCATGAATAACGTTTTTTTGTCTCCACAAATATCTCAACGCACCACTCACTTTTTTTCCTTCATCAATTCTGTAGTTAACCTTGTTCTTCATAAACACAGGTCAGTGTGCTAACTACAGTGGTACCCCGACTTACGATATTAATCCGTCAGAGAGGGCATATTTTAAAGCGAAACAATCGTTAAACGAATCAATTTTCCCCATAAGAAATAATGGAAATAAATTTAATCCGTCCAAGACTTCCAAAAGTAGTTAAATAAATATTTTTTAGAACTTTTGGACATTAAATAATAAATAATTGAATAAAGAATACATAAATACACATGCAAATATTGTACAATAACATGTCACTTACATTTATTGAAGAGTTGTTGATGTGTGGAGGACGGGAGGAGGGGAGAAGGTGGAGTAGTATGCTAGTGTTTGGAAGGGGAATCCCCTTCCATTAACACTGCAGGTGGTAAGTTCTTTTCTGGGGTTACTTCCCTTTTTCTTTGAATGCCACTAGGACCAGCTTGAGAGTCACTAGACCTCTTTCTAACAACAAATTTGTCCAGGGAGCTCTGTGTCTGGCGATTCTTTAACACATCCCTGAAATGACACACCACTGTGTCATTGTACAGGTTGCCAGCACGGCCTGCAACAGCATGGTTAGGGTGATATTCATCCATAAATGCTTGCACCTTGCTCCACATTCCACAAATGTCCTTAATCCTTGAAGAAGGCACATTCTTCCATTTTTGTTCCACCTCCACCTCCTCCTTTGAACCATTGTCCTGACCTCTGTTCTCTTGTTCCAGTTGCTGTTGAAGCTCTTGCAGATCTTCAGTGGTTAGCTCTTCCTTGTGCTCCTCCACCAACTGTTCCACATCCTCACCACTCACCTCTAACCCCAAAGACTTGCCCAATTCCACAATTTCTTCCAAAACAGGCTCAGGCTCAGGCTCAGGGTTCTGAGGCTCAGCCCCAAAACCTTCAAAATCCCTCTCTAGGACACAGTCTGGCCACAATTTTCTCCAGGCAGAGTTCAAAGTCCTGGTAGTCACTCCCTCCCAAGCCTTACCTATAAGGTGTACACAATGCAGCATATGGAAATGTTTTTCCAAAATTCTCTTAGGGTTATGTTCATGTCTGTGGTCACATCAAAGCACTTTTGAAACATTGCTTTGGTATAGAGTTTTTAAAGTTGGAAATGACCTGCTGGTCCATGGGCTGGAGGAGAGGAGTGGTATTAGGGGCAAGAACTTCACTTTGATGAATTTAAACTCCTCCACAATTTTCTCTACCAAGTTTGGAGGATGACAAGGAGCATTGTCCATTATCAGGAGGCACTTAAGTGGCAAATTATTGTCCAATAGATATTTCTTCACACTGGGGCCAAACACTTCATTGAACCAATCTAAGAAAATGTCCTTTGTGACCCAAGCCTTTTGTTAGACTTCCACATCACACACAAGTTAGACTTGCTGACACCGCATCTGCCAAACACTCGGGGATTTTCAAAAGATACACCAGTAAAGGCTTCACTTTGCAATCACCACTGGCATTGGCACACAGCATCAAAGTTAGCCTGTCTTTCATAGGCTTATGTCCTGGCTGTGCCTTTTCCTCCTGAGTAATGTAGGTCCTGTTGGGCATTTTCTTCCAAAACAGGCCTGTTTCATCACAATTAAACACTTGTTGGGGGAGGAATTGTTCAGCCTCTAGGTACTCCTGGAATTCAGGAACATATTTTTCAGCCGCACTTTTGTCACAACTGGCTCCTCGCCATGCCTCACAACACTATGTATGCCACTTCGATTCTTAAATTTGTAAAACCAGCCTCTGCTGGCTTTAAATTCGCTCACTTCACTCGTTGCAGGCATTTTCTTAAGGAGATCATCATGCAACTGCCTTGCTTTTCACATATTATTCCCTCCGAAACAGTATCTCCTGCTAACTGTTTCTCGTTGATCCACACCAACAACAACCTTTCCACATTTTCCAGCACTTGTGGTCTGTGTTTTGTGATCACAGATGCACCTTTTGCAACAACAGCTTCCTTGATTTTACTTGAATATTTCTTATCCACAATGGTAGCGATGGTAGAATAGGTTTACCATACAGCCTGGCCAGCTCACTGATACGCACTCCACTTTCATATTTTTCTATTATCTCCTTCTTCACTTCTATCGTACATATATTTCTGTTCCTCTTTGCCACAGGCTTAGCACTAGGATCTTTCCTTGGACCCATGGTAGCTTATTTAGCAGTTGCAAGCACTAAAAACAGTGGAATAATGACAATATACTGGTATGAATGCGTGGGTGTGGGTGGGTGGTCGCTCTCGCTTGTAAACAATAGCACTGACGCTCCCTGGAGTGCGCGCTCAGCTGGGCGCCAAGCGGACAGGTCCGGTACGAATGTCGGTAAACGAAGCAAACATCGTAAGTCACAAACAAATTTCTTACGTTATAAATATCGGTTATCGAAAATAACGTAAGATGATAACATCGTAAGTCGGGGTTCCACTGTACTGTGAGTTTTGTCTGTAAAAATGTACAATTGTGGTCACAATGGTGGCCCACGCTAACCTCCCTATGGTGTATATAAATATACTGAGTTGGATGAATCTTATTAAAGCTAGCTGGCCCAGTGGTTAACACACTGGCCTGTTAGTTTTAGAACTTACTTGCCATGGATTCAAGCCCCATCATTCTGTGATTTGATGTGATATTTATCTTTGACTGTTATTAATATATTGTTATTAAGTTTTGTAAAACATTAAGATTTTAACTTTATTTTTCAGGTTAAAACATTATGGGGCAGCTTTGAAGTGAGTGTTGTAAGACTGTGTGAGGTGATGCTGCAACAATTTAGTGGAGTTCCTCTCCCACAAGACCTCACTAATTTCAACACCCTGGCTTCACAGTTCTCCATATTGCCCCTCCACTTTCTCACTTACCATGGACAACAGAGCATTGCTACCGTCATAGAGGTAGACTCCTCACCATTATTGTCATTTCAGAATGCACAGATGTATTAAAATCTTGAAAATTTTGCAAGAAAGTAAAAGTACACAATAGTAAAATACATACTGCTTTAGTAAATCTTTGTGTGTTGATCCTGTTTCCATTATGTTGACATGTTGGTCCTCACTTTAGTGTACAACTCACCCTGACTTAACAACATTAAACCAACACACATGCACATGCATTCACACACACACTACCCCACCCAATGGTAGTGGCATATAAATAACGCACATAGTATCTGAACAAATGTTGAACCCAGGTGCATGTTATGGATAAACTCCACTGAGTAACCTGTACTTTTATCTATTTCATTTTGTATGTTTACTGCAATATATCTGTAATTTGTCTGTACAGTAATATGTTAAGTGTACAGTAGAATAGTGCATTTTATTGCACTAAATATGCAGGTTATTTGTGCATTTTCTAACATTCTTCTCATTTAATGGACACTTAGACAAACCCCCCATTAGTGTGTTATCAAGGACTTAATGTATAGATTTAGGTAAACAGTTCCCTCGTCTCTAACAGCGCCATAGATCCTTTGAGAGGTAAAGCCGTGATCAGTAATATAAAAGAAGATATCTTTCTCTGTTGCTTCATCACATAATGTTTGTCAGGTGGTGAGTGTTAGATATCTTTGCAGATGATGACGAAGGCTGTTAAAGTTTGGGGTATCCAGCACGTTATCATTGATAACCTCCAGTTTATGTTAGGCACCTGCGAAGAACAACAAGACAGGTGGTGGGAGCAGGATAGAGCAGTCACTGCCATCCGACGGTTTGCTACGCTTAATAATTGTCACGTTACTCTCGTCGTGCATCCCAAGAAGGTAAGTCATACTTTAACATCTTTATTTTTATTATTTTTTATTAACACATCGGCCGTCTCCCACCAAGGATGGGTGGCCCAAAAAAGACAAATTTTCACCATCATTCACTCCATCACTGACTTGCCAGAGGCGCTTACACTACAGTTATAAAACTGCAATGTTAACACCCCTCCTTCAGAGTGCAGACACTGTACTTTCCATCTCCAGGACTCAAGTCCAGCCTGCCAGTTTCCCTGAATCCCTTAATCTTTATTCAAATTCAAATTCAAATTTTTTTTGTTTGCAAAATTTACAATGTGTGACTGACATGTTTGTAAGGAGTCTATTTCCATGCATAATTTACAATGTTTAATTTCAGTATTGATTTGCAAGTGCAAAGAAAGCCACTGTCAAGCCGAGGCATTTCGGGCAGACTAAACCTACTGCTTTACAGACTACTTAATACTAGACATACATATCATAGTTGGTTCGAAATGAATATTGATTTTTTATATATCAACAGACGTAGTTACAGTACAGTGGACCCTCAGTTAACGAAAGGTTCCATTAACGAAAGCTTCGGAAAACGAAAGCTTTTTTCGCAATCGGTTAGTGAAAAATTCCTCGGTTAGCGAAAGGTATTAGACGTGTCCGCCTGCTCCGCGCAAGCGCAGGACGCCAGTGAAGCATTGTTTACCATTGAGAGAACATTACCTAGCGCGCTCTTTCAAAGATTCACAATATATTTGGTGTCTTTTTTGGTGGTTTAGTGATTGTCACTGTGAAATAAGTCACCATGGGTCCAAAGAAGATTCCTAGTGGCACCCCAGTGGTAGCATTCATGCAGGGAGTGCAGCATTCATGCAGCGAGTGTAGCAGGCATGCAGGGAGTGTAGCAGGCATGCAGGGAGTGTAGCAGGCATGCAGGGAGTGTAGCAGGCATGCAGGGAGTGTAGCATTCATGCAGGGAGTGTAGCATTCATGCAGGGAGTGTAGCATTCATGCAGGGAGTGTAGCAGGCATGCAGGGAGTGTAGCAGGCATGCAGGGAGTGTAGCAGGCATGCAGGGAGTGTAGCAGGCATGCAGGGAGTGTAGCATCATGCAGGGAGTGTAGCATTCATGCAGGGAGTGTAGCAGGCATGCAGGGAGTGTAGCATTCATGCAGGGAGTGTAGCATCATGCAGGGGTAGTTAGCAGGCATGCAGGGAGTGTAGCAGGCATGCAGGGAGTGTAGCATTCATGCCCTGTAATCCTCCCTATCCTCCAGATGCCTGCAAGTCTCTTCAATAAAGGTAAGTAAATGTTATTTATATTTTATTTTTGGTGAATATTTTTTTGTGGAACAGATTAATTGTATTTACATTATTTCTTATGGGAAATAACGGTTCGGATTACGAAAGATTCAGATTAAGTAATAGCTCCTGGAACGGATTAATTTCGTTAACCGAGGGTCCACTGTATTATATTTTACAGACTACTAATACTAGACATATAAATCATAGTTGGTTCAAGTTTAACATTGATTTGTTATACAGTGGAACCTCCACTAACGAGCGCATTCATGTGCAAGTTTTTCCAGATACGAGCAGTCGCTTGGTCGATTTTTTGCTTCCATACACGAGCGAAATTTCCAAATGTGAGCGGGCCTCAAGGGAGGTTCCTTGACGCTGGTGAGGGGTTCTTGCTCTTGATCTAGGGAATTGCATCTCATTTGTTTGTTGGTCTATCTTATTGAAACTTTGGCAATGTATGATGGAAAGATGCTTCTTAACGTATGCCAAAAATTAAAAAAATTGGACCATAAATAACGGAGTTCACTTCCCAGCCATTAGTCACCCTTTAACGGTATATTTTCATATGGTTTTTATGGTTGTATTCTCGTTTTTTTGGTCTAATTTGATAGAATGGAAGATATATTACAGAAATAGATATGATTTTGATTGGTTTCACAACGAAAAGTATACCTTGAAATTGAGCTCAAAGTTGCGGAAATGTTTGATTTTTGCCGATCTTCAAGAGTAAACAAATGACGTCACTATCCAATTAGTACGTACGTACTAATTAATAATAATAATTTCTCTAGTATTGTCTTTTTAATAGTACGTATTTATAATCATATTGTAAATTGAAATGATATATAACTAGAATAAACTCAGTCAATTTCTCTAGTATTAAGTACTTAGTGAATAAGTATTTAGAATAAGCTGCCCCTAATGCCATGGCATGCCAGTGGCTCTCCTTGCATTACAGTTTTATACTTGTAACTACCAATAACTATGTATACTTGTAACATGCAATGAAATAAAAATACAGTGGTACCTCGAGTTACGATGGTCCCCAAAATCGCCCTTTTATGTAAGTTTATTTTTTTAAATGCTTTTGTAAGTATATTTTTGGGGGTGTAAAAGGACTAGTCTATTTTACATTATTCCTTATGGGGATAAATTCGTTTGGTAATGGCACTTGAACAGCATTCTCGAACGAAAAAATATCGTAACTCGAGGTACCACTGTATTATTATATTATTATTATTATAATACGTAATAATAATAAGAATAATAATAATAATAATGCGTATAATATAATAATATAATACGTATAATAATAATAGTACGTAATACCCCAATGGAAATAAGTCACTCTGTCTGACTTTTTTGGGTTATCCAAGGTTCTTTACACATATGCTGCTATGTATGATAATCTATGTAAATGTATTTGTGTATAAATAACAAAAAAGGCACAATACCATGACTGGAACAATAATAATAATAATAATAATAATTATGTTGTTATTTAGACATGATACATAGGTATAAATGAGGTGTACATGCCAAAAGCCCCTAATATGCTGTGCATTGTGAGCATTCTTAAGATTAAGTAATAGTAGACTACATGGTAAAAAATTATGGTTGATAATTTATAAAATAAGTATAATTGTGTATCTAAGTTGTAAAATTTGGATATAAGTTGAACATAATAATCTATTAATTGTAGCAATGCAATTAATTGAGTGAGATAACAATTTAAAACAATTAGTTGCATTGCAATTACAGTTTATGTGGTAATTATAATGTAAATGTTATAGTAACAGTTAGCTCAGTATGTATTATTCAAAACAGGTTTTTACATTTAAGTGATTAATCAGGTTTATACATTTAAGTGATTAATCAACTTTGTTGGGAATGTTTGATATTGTGCACTTAGGTTTGGGTGTGAAGGTGGTTTTTTAGCATCGTTTTGAATTGGGGTACAGGCAGGGTTTCTTTGGCAATCACAGGTAATGAATTCCAAATTTTCGGGCCTTTTATATGCATTGAGTTTTTGCATAGTGTTAGATGGACACAGGGAACATCGAGGAGTGCTCTGTGTCTAGTGTTATGGTCATGTGTCCTGTTTAAAGTTGGTAAGGAGAAGTTTGAGTGGTGGGTTAATATTTACATAGAGTGTTCTATGTATGTAATAGGCACAGTAAAAGTATGGATGTCTTGTATGGTGAGTAAGTTTAGATTTTTGAATATTGGTGGAGTATGTTGTCTGGAGTGTGAATTTGTTATCATTCTAACTGCAGCCTTTTGTTGTGTTATTAATGGTCTGAGATGAGTTATTGATGTTGAGCCCCATGCGCAGATTCCATAGGTGAGGTAGGGGTAAATGAGTGAGTGATATAGGGTAAGGATAGCTTGGATAGTATTCCCACAGTCTTTGAGACTTTCTTGGAAATTTGTTGTATATGTGTTTGAAATTTTAGGCCACTGTCAAGATGGATTCCTAAGAATTTTCCCTCTGGGAGTTTTGTGATAGGGGACCCGTTTATCATTATGTTAAGTGGTACATTTTTAGCTCTGTTCCCAAACTGAATGAAATATGTTTTATCAATATTGAGAGTAAGTTTGTTAGTCATCATACAGGTAGATATTTTCTGCAATTCAGTATTTACAGTGTTGGCTAGTATGTCTGGGCTTGGGTGCGAGATAACGTATGTAGTGTCATCTGCAAATAGTATGGGTTTGAGTAGTTGAGATGCATTTGGTAGGTCGTTAATGTAAATGAGAAAGAGAAGTGGGCCAAGAACACTTCCCTGTGGGACACCTACTGTAATAGTTTGTGCGGTAGAGCTAGCTCCATTTGTGTACACATATTGGTTTCTGTTGCCAAGGTATGATTTTAGGTAGTTGAGGGAGTGCCCTCTTATACCATAGTGTGATAATTTTAGTTGTAACAGATCATGGTCAACTGTATCAAAAGCTTTACGCAAATCGATGAAGATTCCCACTGGGATTTCTTTTTTCTCAAGAGCGGTGTAAATTATTTCTAGCATGTGTATAATGGCATCATTTGTATTTTATTAGGCCTGAATCCAAATTGACAGTGGTTGAGTACGTTGTGGGAGGTGAGGTAGGAATATATCTGTCTATGAATTAATTTTTCAAAGATTTTGGAGAGAAGGGGTAAGTTAGATATCGGCCTGTAGTTATTCAGGTCTGTTTGATCTCCTCCTTTATGTATGGGGGTAACCCTCGCTATTTTGAGTATTGATGGGAAGGTGGAGGATTCAATGGATTTGTTAAAGTGTTGTAATAATTGGTGAGAGAACTTGAGAGGCTTTTTTGTATATAAAAGGTGGTAAGTTATTTAGGTCACCTGCCTTGTTTTTTAATGTGTTGATTATAAGTGAAACTTCTATTGGGTTGGTCGGGGCTAGGAATAGTGTGTTCGGATAGGTGCCAGTGAGATAGTCGTTAGGTGGAGTGTTTGAACTTGGGATTTTGCTTGCCAGATTTTTCCTATGGTGGAGAAGAAATCATTGAGTTTGTTTGCTGTTTCAATAGGTGGGAGTAGGGGTTCATCTGGTTTTGTTAGCTTGATTGTTCTGTTTGTGGATATCTTTTTAGTTCCTAGAATTTCAGATAGGGTTTTCCAGGTCTTTTTTATATCACCTTTTAACTTATGTAATCTGTTCTCATAGTACAATTTTTTTGATCTTCTTATCAGGCTCGTTAGGTTTGATGAGTAACACAAATAACACGCACATAGAAGAGAGGAGCTTACGACGACGTTTCGTTCCGACTTGGACCATTTACAAAGGACTCTCTCCGACCTCTGTCCTTCTGACTTTAACCTTGTTCAAAGTTTTTGTGTCATCTGTCCCCCTCTGCCCTATTTCTATGGCCTTCCCAAAACTCATAAACCTGATATTCCTCTGCGTCCCATCATATCTTCTAGAGGGTCTGTCTCTTATTCTCTTGCTTCTTGGCTAGCCAAAACCCTCACTCCCTTTCTTGGTACTTTTTCTCCTGCCCACCTTCGTCACTTTCGAGACTTCATTGAACGGGTTTGCCCTGTCCCGACCTGTAAGATGCTTAGTCTTGATGTTGAGTCCTTCTTCACTAATGTCCCTCTTGATGATCTCCTTAATTTTCTGAGAGAGAAGGCCAATGGAGGGTTACTTCATCTCCCTATACCTACTGATGTCTTTTTTGAACTTATCCGCCTTTGTGTGGACTCTAATTCCTTTTCCTTTCAAGGTAAATATTATTCTCAAACCTTCGGTGTCACTATGGGCTCTCCTCTATCTCCCATTCTTACTAATCTTTACATGGAATACTTCGAGACTGTTCTTCTTCCTACTATTAATGTGCGCCTTTCACTCTGGCTCCACTATGTAGATGACATCTTTGCTCTTTGGCCTCATGACTCTAGTCTCTTCCAACCATTTCTTGATGCTCTTAATAATCTTGCCCCTTCCATTAAGTTTAAAGCTGATTGGGAATCTAATTCCTTGCTTCCTTTCCTTGATGTTCATGTCCACCGCTCAGTTACAGGTTTTGCCTTTTCCGTGGTTGCTGCTGCCTCTCACAACTACTGGACCATTATGACATGGTCTTGGATGGTCGCTGCTGCCTCTCACAATTACTAGACCATTATGACATGGTCTTGGATGGTCGCTGCTGCTCTCACAACTACTGGACCAACGTAGAACTTAGCCATACAGATTGCGAAAAGGACTTGGGGGTTATGGTAAGCAGCAACCTTAAACCAAGACAGCAATGCCTAAGCGTACGTAATAAGGCAAACAGATTACTGGGATTTGTATCAAGACAGGATGTTCCAGAGATGGGACACAGAAACAAGGGGTCACAATTGGAAGTTGAAGACTGAGATGAGTCAAAGGGATGTTAGGAAGTATTTCTTCAGTCACAGAGTTGTCAGGAAGTGGAATAGTCTAGCAAGTGACGTAGTGGAGGCAGGAAACATACATCCTATCATTTTTCTAGCAGATGCGGTAGATACATTGTTATGGTCTTTGAAAGTGAGATCCTCTGACATTATCACTCCCAGGTGATAATGTCAGAGGAAGCATGATAAGAAAAGTAGTGAATATACATGCCACTGTGCAAAGGCTTGCGGTATATAAAATAGAAAAAAATCAAGTTTATATCCGCTAAAGTCTTCCTACAAATGTGTAATTCGTTGGAGCGCTTTGATCAAGAAAATTATATTGCCTTACCGTCACCGTGTCTCTAATAGGTTATCGACAAACTGGAAGGGTCGCTGAGCCCCTTCCAGTTTGTCGATAACTATTAGAGACACGTGACTAGGCAATATATTTCTTGATCAAACGCTCCAACGATACACATTTGTGGAAACTTAGCGGATATAAACTTGATTTTTCTATTTTATATACTGCAAGCCTTTGCACAGTGGCATGTATATTCACTACTTTTCTTATCATGCTTCCTCTGTCAAGAAAAGTGTTCTTATCTCCCTCTTTCTCCGTGCTCTCTGCATTTGTGATCCTCAGTTCCTTGAAGTAGAAATTTCCACTCTTCATAATTCATTTTCCCATCTTGGCTACCCTTCCCATTTCATAGACTCTGCCTTCTCACGTGCTAAATGGACTTTCTTCTCTCCCAAACTCTCTACTCCTGGGAACTCTCCTGTCCTCTGCCTTCCCTACATTTCCGGTTTCTCTAATCTCAACAACTCTCTCCGTTCCTTAGACATCAAACTTACTTTTCGTCAGACTAACACTCTTTGCACTAATCTAGTTCATACCTCCCTCCCTCTATAGATTCTCCTGGTGTCTACTCTATTTCTTGTTCCTCCTGTCCTCTTCAGTACTTTGGAGAAAGTGGCCGATCTCTTTCTGACAGACTTAGGGAGCACAAAAATAGTGTTAGACTTGCCGACACCAACAATGCTCTTTTTTGTCATGTCAGAGATCACAGTCATCCTATTGATTGGTCTTCTGCTAAAACAATTTACCCTACTTCCAACTTTCACAGTTGCCATCTGGTTGAATCCTCCCTTATACGCAACTTTCCTTGTATGAATTTTAGTCTTGGTTTTGTCTCTGTAGATGCTTTCCTCTCCCATTACATTGTTCAATGCTCCAAACTTCAGAACACCCATGACTTAACCTGATTCCTTTTCCCCTTCTACCTTTCCTCTTTCTTCTTTCTCCTCTGGGTTTTCTTTCTTTTGCCATGTATTTGTCCTTTATTATATTTTTTACCCCCTCTGTGTTCTTGCCCCTACCCTATGTGGGCCGCTAGCTCCCTTGCAGTGCTCCTCTTTCCTAGAATATGACTGACTCCACTACTACTACTTCTACTACCACTACTACTTCCACTATTACTCCTCCACCACTTTCTTGTTCCCGCCCCTGTCTTCTGGCCTCTATATATACTCCCTCCTTCCCTTCTTTTTGTTAGTGTGACTTTGTAAATGGTCTAAGTCAGACCGAAACGTCATCATAAGCTCCTCTCTTCTATGTGGGGGTTATTTGTGTATTTGTGTATACCTGAATAAACTTACTTACTTACTAACTTACTATAATAATAATTATAATAATAATATGTACGTACTACGTATAATAAGTTAGTTTGAGCATGCCACCACGAGATTGCAGTCCGTATCAAAACAAAGCTCAGCTGTTCACGGAGCTTACCTTGCGGGTGAAGGAATTAGTAAGTAAGTAAGTTTATTCAGGTATACACAAATACAGTTACATAGATTATCATACATAGCAGCAGAACCTAGGATAACCCAAAGAACCTAGGATAACCCAAAGAACCTAGGATAACCCAAAAAACCTAGGATAACCCAAAGAACCTAAGCTAACTCAAAAAAGTCAGACAGTGTTTTCCTTACGTGTAGCAATTAAGTGTACATAGGATTAAGAGTGTATTACCCAGAGAAAGTTTCAAGTGGTCGTGCGTCGGTGGGATGAGAGGTTCATTAGGTTTGGTAAGGTTAATTACATTTCTTCGAGGCAGTTTCCTAGATCCTAGAATTTCAGCGTTTATTATTATTACAGTGGAACCCCGACTAACGAACGCTCCATATAACGAACAAATCTTGTAACGAATCTTATTTTCGCAAAATATTTTTCTCGTGTAGCAAACATTTACTCGTGTAGCAAACCATACCAGACCTGTCCGCCTGCGGTGAGGCAGACAGGACGCCAGTCAAGCATTGTTTACACTTGAGAGAACATTACCCAGCGCGCTCTTTCAAACATTCACAATACTTTTGTTGTGTTTATTGCTGGTTCAGTGATTGTCACTTTGAAATAAGTCACCATTGGTCCGAAGAAGCTTCCTAGTGGCACTCCTGTGGTAAAGAGAGTGAGGACCACCATCGAACTGAAGAAAGAAATTGTAGAAAAATATGAGAGTGGCGTATGTCTGAGTGAGCTTGCCAGGATGTACAACAAAAACAAATCTACTATCTCCACTATCCTGGCAAGAGAAATAAGATCAAGGAAGCTAATGTTGCAAAGGGGTTGATATGTTAACGAAAAATAGATCGAAAACAGTGGATGAGGTTGAGAAGTTGTTGATGGTGTGGATAAACAATAAACAGATAGCAGGTGATAGTATTTCCATGGCGATAATTTGTGAAAAGGCAAGGAAGTTGCATGCAGATCTTGTCAAGACAATGCCTGGAACCAGTGGTGATGTGAGTGATTTTAAAGCCAGCAAAGGCTGGTTTGAGAGGTTTAAGAAATGTAGTGGCATACACAGTGTTGTGAGGCATGGTGAGGCAGCCAGCTCAGACAAACGTGCAGCTGAAAAATTTGTGAGTGAATTTAAGGGGTTCGTAGAGGCTGAAGAATTCCTTCCCCAACAAGTGTTTAATTGTGATGAAACAGGCTTGTTTTGGAAGAAAATGCCCAACGGGACCTTCATTACTCAGGAGGAAAAGGCACAGCCAGGACACAAGCCTATGAAAGACAAGCTAACTCTTATGATGTGTGCCAATGCCAGTGGTGATTTTAAAGTGAAGCCTTTACTGGTGTATCACTCAGAAAATCCCAGACCCTTCAAGAAACACAGTGTTGACAAGAATAATTTGTGTGTGCATTGGAAGGCTAACACCAAGGCATGGGTCACTACGAAGATTTT
>WNWK01032506.1:0-21849 GCA_009830355.1 Cherax destructor
GAGATTTCTTATACTGTAAATCATTTTAGTCATTCTTCTTTGTATTTCTCCAATGAATCTATATCCATCCTGTAGTAAGGAGACCAAAACTGAGCTGCATAATCCAAATGAGGTCTCACTAGTGATGTATAGAGCTGTAAAATAACTTTTGGACTTCTGTTGCTTATACTTCTTGAAATAAATCCTAAATTTGAAACTACCCAAGGTCCTAGCTTCAATAACCCTACTAGGCAGACTGTTCCACTCATCAACTACCCTATTCAAACCAATACTTTCCTATATCCTTTCTAAATCTAAACTTATCTAACTTGAATCCATTATTGCGGTTCTCTCTGGAGAGATATCCTCAAGACCTTATTTATATCCCCTTTGTTAATACCCATTTTCCACTTGTATACCTCGATCATGTCTCCCTCATTCTACGTCTTACAAGGAATGTAATTTTAGGTCCTTCAATCTTTCTTCGTAAGGAAGATTTCTAATGCTATGTATTAATTTAGTCATTCTACGCTGAATGTTTTCTAACAATTTATGTCCATTCTGTAATATGGAGACCAAAACTGACTGCGTAATCTAGGTGGGAGGCCTTATTAATGATGTAATTCTAGGGGGATTTTTAACTTTTAGTCAGATTGATTGGAATGTCATGACAGGGAATTTAGAATCTAACGACTTTTTAGAAGTAGTTCAGGATTGCTTTTTGAAGCAGTTTGTAACAGAACCTACAAGGGGAAATAACCTACTTGACTTGGTTCTGGCAAGCAAGGAAACCCTTTGTTAATAATTTAGAAATTACAGAGGAACTCGGCCAAGCGACCACAAGTCAATTACCTTTAGCATTGAATGGATGTATGATAGTAGGGATAATTCAGTAATGGTCCCAGATTTTCGTTGGCAGATTATAGTGGACTTGGAGAACACTTGTCGACTGTGGACTGGGTGAGGAAGAGAGGTATCAATATGACAGTTTTCTTAACACTATACAGGCTGCCCAAAGAACATTTATCCCGTATAAAGAAATTAGATCAAGTAGAAATGACCCAAAATGGATGAATAATAGGCTCAAATATCTTTTAGGGCAGAAGAAAGGAATTTATAGGCGCATAAAAGAGGTGAGGGTCATCTTATAAATCAGTATACTGACATTAAGAGGGACGTTAAAAGGGAATAAGAAAATCTAAACGGGACTATGAAATTAAAGTTGCTAGGGATTCAAAACTAACCCAAAAGTTTTTTCCAGGTTTATAGAACAAAAGTTAGGGATAAGATAGGTCCCCTTAAAAATAACTTTGGGCATCTTACTGACAAGGAGAATGATATGTGCTCTATTTTTAATAATTATTTTCTCTCGGTTTTCACACAGGAAGACATTAATAATATCCCAGTAATTAATTTTTACAGAGGCCCAGAAGAAGATAAATTATGTAATATCACAGTCACTAGCGAAATGATTATGAAACAGCTGGACCGACTGAAACAAAATAAATCACCGGGTCCTGATGAGCTTTTTGCAAGGGTTCTTAAGGAATGCAAAATGGAACTCTGTGAACCAATATCTAACATTTTTAATTTATCTCTTCAAACAGGTGTAGTGTCTGATATGTGGAAGATGGCTAATGTAATTCCTATTTTTAAAGCAGGGACAAGTCACTACCGTCAAACTACCGCCCAATAAGCCTGACCTCAATTGTAGGCAAATTACTAGAGTCAATTATAGCTGATATTATTAGAAGCCATCTAGATAACCATAATTTGATTAATGATACCCAGCATGGGTTCACGAGGGGCCGTTCCTGCCTATCTAATTTATTAACCTTCTTCAGTAAAGCTTTTGAGGCTGTTGATCACGATAAAGAATTCGATATTGTTTATTTAGACTTTAGTAAGGCTTTTGATAGAGTACCGCACCAGAGACTGTTAAAGAAAGTGGCAGCTCATGGCATTGGGGGAAAAGTGCTGTCATGGATCGAGTCATGGCTCACCAATAGGAAGCAGAGAGTGTGCATAAATGGGGTTAAATCCGAATGGGGACTTGTAACAAGTGGTGTTCCACAGGGATCAGTCTTAGGCCCATTGTTATTTATAATATATATCAATGACCTTGATGAGGGAATTACTAGTGATATGAGCAAATTCGCCGACGACACGAAGATAGGTAGGATAATTGATTCAAACATAGATGTCATAGAACTTCAGGAAGATTTAGACAAACTTAATTCGTGGTCAGAAAAGTGGCAGATGCAGTTCAATGTAGATAAATGCAAGGTTCTGAAGCTCGGGAGTGTCCATAACCCAAGCACTTATAAGTTAAATAACGTAGAACTTAGCCATACAGATTGCGAGAAGGACTTGGGGGTGATGGGTAAGCAGCAACCTTAAACCAAGACAGCAATGCCTAAGCGTACGTATAAGGCAAATAGATTACTGGGATTTATATCAAGAAGTGTTAGCAACAGAAGTCCAGAGGTTATATTACAGCTTTATACATCATTAGGTAAGGCCTCACCTAGATTACGCAGCTCAGTTCTGGTCTCCATATTACAGAATGGACATAAATTCGTTAGAAAACATTCAGCGAGAATGACTAAATTAATACATAGCATTAGAAATCTTCCTTACGAAGAAAGATTGAAGACCCTAAAATTACATTCACTTGTAAGACGTAGAACGAGGGGAGACATGATCGAGGTATACAAGTGGAAAATGGGTATTAACAAAGGGAATATAATAAGGTCTTGGGATATCTCTCCAAGAGAGAACCCGCATAATGGATTCAAGTTAGATAAGTTTAGATTTAGAAAGGATATAGGGAAGTATTGGTTTGGAAATAGGGTAGTTGATGAGTGGAACAGTCTGCCTAGTAGGGTTATTGAGCTAGACCTTGGGTAGTTTCAAATTTAGGTTGGATAAATTCATGAGTGAGAGGGGTTGGATTTGAGTGGGACTCCGATGAGTGGGTAAAATTGTCAAAGCTTATTTCTTGGATAGCATTGAAAATTGGGTTGAGCAAATATTCTGTTAGTGGGACGGATTGTGAAGGACCTGCCTAGTATGGGCCAACAGGCCTGCTGCAGTGTTCCTCCTTTCTTATGTTCTTATGTTCTTAAAAAGCTGTAATATAACCTCTGGACTTCTGTTGCTAACACTTCTTGATATAAATCCCAGTAATCTATTTGCCTTATTACGTACGCTTAGGCATTGCTGTCTTGGTTTAAGGTTGCTGCTTACCATCACCCCCAAGTCCTTCTCGCAATCTGTATGGCTAAGTTCTAGGTTATTTAACTTATAAGTGCTTGGGTTATGGACACTCCCGAGCTTCAGAACCTTGCATTTATCTACATTGAACTGCATCTGCCACTTTTCTGACCACGAATTAAGTTTGTCTAAATCTTCCTGAAGTTCTATGATATCTATGTTTGAATAAATTATCCTACCTATCTTCGTGTCGTCGGCGAATTTGCTCATATCACTAGTAATTCCCTCATCCAGGTCATTGATATATATTATAAATAACAATGGGCCTAAGACTGATCCCTGTGGAACACCACTTGTTACAAGTCCCCATTCGGATTTAACCCCATTTATGCACACTCTCTGCTTCCTATTGGTGAGCCATGACTCGATCCATGACAGCACTTTTCCCCAATGCCATGAGCTGCCACTTTCTTTAACAGTCTCTGGTGCGGTACTCTATCAAAAGTCTTACTAAAGTCTAAATAAACAATATCGAATTCTTTATCGTGATCAACAGCTTCAAAAGCTTTACTGAAGAAGGTTAATAAATTAGATAGGCAGGAACGCCCTCGTGAATCCATGCTGGGTATCATTAATCAAATTATGGTTATCTAGATGGCTTCTAATAATATCAGCTATAATTGACTCTAGTAATTTGCCTACAATTGAGGTCAGACTTATTGGGCGGTAGTTTGACGGTAGTGACTTGTCCCCTGCTTTAAAAATAGGAATTACATTAGCCATCTTCCACATATCAGACACTACACCTGTTTGAAGAGATAAATTAAAAATGTTAGATATTGGTTCACAGAGTTCCATTTTGCATTCCTTAAGAACCCTTGCAAAAAGCTCATCAGGACCCGGCGATTTATTTTGTTTCAGTCGGTCCAGCTGTTTCATAACCATTTCGCTAGTGACTGTGATATTACATAATTTATCTTCTTCTGGGCCTCTGTAAAAATTAATTACTGGGATATTATTAATGTCTTCCTGTATGAAAACCGAGAGAAAATAATTATTAAAAATAGAGCACATATCATTCTCCTTGTCAGTAAGATGCCCAAAGTTATTTTTAAGGGGACCTATCTTATCCCTAACTTTTGTTCTATAAACCTGGAAAAAACTTTTTGGGTTAGTTTTTGAATCCCTAGCAACTTTAATTTCATAGTCCCGTTTAGCTTTTCTTATTCCCTTTTTAACGTCCCTCTTAATGTCAGTATACAGGGGTATACACAAGGGATTGTGTATACCCCTGCCGTGGATTGAAGCTTTTCCTGTCTGTTACTGGTAATGTCCTTGATGGTGGTGGATGTGGAGGTGGATACTCAGAATGAGGTCTTAGAAAAAATGTTGGAAACTTGTTTGGAAATGGAGTTGGTGGGAAGGACTATGTATCTCTTCTCAGCAGTGTCTTCTCTGGGTGTGTTGAAGATGTTTAATGCCCGTCGTCTGCAGTCTCTAATGAACTGACGAGGATAGTGAAGTTTGGAAAAAACTTGTTCAATGAGGGAGCATTCTTCTTCAAGGAACTCACTGCTGCAGATTCTGAGTGCGCGCAGGAAAAAGCCTATAATTACACCATGTTTAATTTTGGTGTCGTGGTGAGAATAGAAGTGGAGAAGATCGTGTTGATTGGTAGGTTTTCGATAGACTTTAAAACGAAGTTCATGGTCAGCTTTGCAGAGAAGAACATCAAGGAAAGGAAGAGTGCTGTCGACTTCTTCTTCTAGTGTAAACTGGATTGATGGCTCAACCTGGTTGAGTTCGTGTTGGAGAGCTTGAACGTTGAAGCAGTGAGTTCCTTGAAGAAGAATGCTCCCTCATTGAACAAGATTTTTCCAAACTTCACTATCCTCATCACTTCATTAGAGACTGCAGACAACGGGCATTAAACATCTTCAACACACCCAGAGAAGACACTGCTGAGAAGAGATACATAGTCCTTCCCACCAACTCCATTTCCAAACAAGTTTCCAACATTTTTTCTAAGACCTCATTCCGAGTATCCACCTCCACATCCACTACCATCAAGGACATTACCAGTAACAAACAGGAAAAGCTTCAATCCACGGCAGGGGTATACACAATCCCTTGTAATGGCTGCAGCAAATTATACGTTGGCGAAACATCCAGAGACCTACAAACACGCATTTCAGAATACCAGTACGCAGGCAGATCTGACGACTCAAGAAATGCCTGTGTTCAACACCGAAATTTACACAACCATTTAATCAACTACAGAAACGCAAGACTCATCGCCAGAGAAGACAACACGCAGTACCGAAGAATCCTAGAATCATCACTCATCTGTATATCCAACAACTTCAACCAGAACAACGGCTTCTACAACATAGCTGAACCTATTACCAAGAAACTTCTTCAACGCTATCCCACCTAGAACTCAAGAATGGTACACTGCAGGTCCTTTAAGTCACACAATGTTTTTAACTATCACACTACTTTTAAGAATGTCACATGCAGCTTTCTCCACCTGACCCAGCATTCTCCACCTGACTATACCCTATATATATCTTCATGTTACTCATTTTCCAGGTAGATCTGTCTGTGACTCGATAAAGCCCACTGCGTGGGCGAAACGTTGTCAATAAAGGATCACATTATACTGCTTATGTGTTTATTTTTCCATTGTGTCGGTATTTTATACCATTTATTTCCATCCTACCTATCTTCGTGTCATCAGCGAATTTGCTCATATCACTAGTAATTCCCACGTCAAGGTCATTTATATATATTATAAACAACAACGGGCCCAAAACAGATCCCTGTGGAACGCCACTTGTTACAGATCCCCACTCAGATTTAACCCCATTTATGCACACCCTCTGCTTCCTATTGGTGAGCCATGACTCGATCCATGAAAACACTTTTCCCCCAATGCCGTGAGCAGCCACTTTCTTTAACAGTCTCTGATGTGGTACTCTATCAAAAGCCTTACTAAAATCCAAATAAATAATATCGAATTCTTTATCATGATCAACTGCCTCAAAGCCTTACTGAAAAAGTTAATAAATTAGTTAGGCAGGAACGGCCCCTGGTGAATCCATGTTGAGTATCATTAATCAAATTATGCCTATCGAGATGGCTTCTTATGTTATCGGCTATAATCGACTCTAATAATTTGCCTACAATTGATGTTAGACTTATTGGGCGGTAATTTGATGGTAACGACTTGTCCCCTGCTTTAAAAATAGGAATTACATTAGCCATCTTCCACGTATCAGACACTACACCTGTTTGAAGAGATAGGTTAAAAATGTTAGTTAAGGGTTCACGAAGTTCCATTTTGCATTCCTTAAGAACCCTTGAAAAAAGCTCATCAGGACCTGGCGATTTATTTTGCTTCAAACGGTCTATCTGTTTGATAACCATTTCGCTAGTGACTGAGATACTACATAATTTATCTTCTTCAGGCCCACTAAAATACCTAATTCTTGGGATATTATTAGTGTCTTCCTGAGTGAAAACCGAGAGAAAATAATTATTAAAAATAGAGCACATTTCATTCTCTTTGTCAGTAAGATACCCATAATTATTTTTAAGGGACCTATCTTATCTCTAACTTTTGTTCTATACACCTGGAAAAAACCTTTTGGGTTAGTTTTCGAATCCCTAGCAACTTTAATTTTGTAGTCCCATTTAGCTTTTCTTATCCCCTTTTTAACGTCCCTCTTAATGTCAATATACTGATTCATAAGATGACCCTCACCTCTTTTGATACGCCTATAAATTCCTTTCTTCTGCCCTAAAATATATTTGAGCCTATTATTCATCCATTTTGGGTCATTTCTATTCGATCTAATTTCTTTATATGGGATAAATGTTCCTTGGGCAGCATGTATAGTGTTCAGAAAACTGTCATATTGATAGTTCTCTTCATTACCCCAGTCCACAGATGATAAGTGTTCTCTAAGTCCATTGTAATCTGCTAAGCGAAAATCTGGGACTGTTACTGAGTTATCCCTACTATGAAACTTCCATTCAATGCCAAAGGTAATTGATTTGTGGTCGCTTGCGCCGAGTTCCTCTGTAATTTCTAAATTATTAACAAGGGTTTCCTTGTTTGCCAGAACTAAGTCAAGCAGGTTATTTCCCCTTGTAGGTTCTGTCACAAACTGCTTCAAAAAACAATCTTGAACTACTTCTAAGAAGTCGTTAGATTCTAAATTCCCAGTCAAAAAATTCCAATCAATTTGACTAAAGTTGAAGTCTCCCATAATAACTACGTTATCGTGCATTGTGGCCTTAACAATTTCCTCCCATAGCAGTCTCCCTTGGTCCCTATCTAAGTTTGGGGGACGGTATATCACACCTAAAATCAATTTTTCACACCCCTCTGAAAATTCTATCCAGACAGACTCTGTATGTGTTATTTCAGACTTTATTCCCTTTTTTATGCAACAGTTCAAGTGATCTTGGACATACAGTGCCACTCCACCCCCCTTCCCGAAACTTCTGTCTACTTGGAACAATTTAAAACCCTGTATATGACATTCAGCAGGCATGTCCCTATTTTTCGTATTGAACCACGTCTCAGTTATGGCAAATACATCAATGTTACCTGCACTTGCAACTAATCTCAAATCGTCCATCTTATTCCTAGCACTACGACTATTTGTATAATACACTTTTAAAGACCCTCCTTTCTCTTTACCCTTCCTGCTCCATTCTGTTTTTCCACTATACCTATTACTGTCCTTGTTATTGTTAAGATTTTTTATATCAAAGCCTAGATCTATAATTCGACATTCAGTATTTTCCATTTCTAAACCCATACCTCTAACTAATCCTAGTTTAAAGTCCTAACAACACCCTCAACTGAGCTAGCAAGAAAATCCACACCTGCCCTGGATAAGTGAACCCCATCCCTGGCATACATGTCATTTCGGCCATAGAAGTGGTCCCAGTTGCAAATGAATGGTACTGCATAATCCTTACAACATAATCCTTACAACATACTGTAACTTGAAATAAATTATACAACTAGATTAAACTCAACCAATTTCTCTTGTATTGTCTTTTAATAGTATGTATAACCATATAATAATTTAAATAATACAGAACTAGAATAAACTCAATCAATTTCTTTAGCATTAAGTACTTAGTGAATAAGTCTCTAGAATAAACTGCCCCTAATGCCATGGCATGCCAGTGGCTCTCCTTGCATTACAGTTTTATAATTGTTTTATAATTGTAACTACCAATAACATTGTACACTTGTAACATAAGAACATAAGAACATAAGAATGGAGGAACACTGCAGAAGGCCTACTGGCCCATACAAGGCAGGTCCTTATCAAAACCACCACTACCTAAGAATTTACTCCTGTACTCACGACACTAATCAAACCCAGCCCCTCCCACTCATATATTTGTCCAATCTCTTTTTAAAGCCACCCAAGGTCCTAGCCTCTATCACCCTACTCGGAAGATTGTTCCACGCATCTACAACTCTGTTCGAAAACCAGTACTTGCCTATGTCCTTTCTAAATCTAAATTTATCCAATTTAAATCCGTTATTTCTGGTTCTTACTTGGTTCGATATCCTCAGTATTTTATTAATATCTCCTTTGTTTATGCCCATCATCCACTTGTACACCTCGATGATATCTCCCTCATTCTACGTCTCTCCAGAGAGTGGAGATTCAATGCTCTAAGTCTATCTTCATACGGGAGATTTCTTATACTGTAAATCATTTTAGTCATTCTTCTTTGTATGTTCTCCAATGAATCTATATCCATCCTGTAGTAAGGAGACCAAAACTGAGCTGCATAATCCAAATGAGGTCTCACTAGTGATGTATAGAGCTGTAAAATAACTTTTGGACTTCTGTTGCTTATACTTCTTGAAATAAATCCTAGTAATCTGGTAGCCTTATTGCGCACACTTAGGCACTGTTGTCTTGGCTTTAGATTTCTGCTTACCATGACTCCCAAGTCTTTTCACATTCTGTATGATCAAGCTCAACTTCACCTAGTTTATAAATTCGAGGGATATTTTCATTACCAACGACTAGCACCTTACACTTATCCACATTGAACTTCATCTGCCACTTTTCAGACCAAGACATTAATTTATCCAAATCCTCCTGGAGTTCATTGGTATCCTCCTCAGAATGAATTATACGGCCTATTTTTGTATCATCAGCAAATTTACTCATGTCACTTGCAATTCCTTCATCAAGGTCATTTATGTAAATTATGAACAACAATGGGCCCAAAACTGATCCTTGTGGAACGCCACTGGTGACAAATCCCCATTCAGATTTGACCCCATTAATGGAAACTCTCTGCTTTCTATTGGTAAGCCATGCCTCTATCCATGCTAGAACTTTACCTCCTATACCATGAGCTGCCACCTTTCTTAAGAGTCTCTTATGAGGTACTCTATCGAAGGCCTTACTGAAATCCAAGTAAACTATATCATATTCTTTATCACTGTCTACTGCCTCAAATGTTTTATTGAAAAACGTCAGTAAATTTGTCAGGCAGGAACGACCTCTCGTAAACCCATGCTGAGATTCATTAATCAAATTATGTTCTTCAAGGTGACTTCTGATAATATCAGCTATAATTGATTCTAATAATTTGCCTACTATAGACGTGAGGCTTATTGGACGGTAATTTGATGGACTGGACTTATCCCCTGATTTGAATATAGGAACTACATTAGCTATCTTCCACATCTCTGGCACAACACCAGTTAGGATGGACGTGTTAAACACATTCGTTAATGGCTGACTAAGTTCCATCTTGCATTCTTTAAGTACCCTGGAAAACAACTCGTCGGGTCCTGGGGACTTATTTTGCTTCAGTTTATCTATCTGTTTGATAACCATATCCCTCGTGACAGTAATATTAGTTAATTTGAATTCTTCAGGAACTGAATAATTGTTAATTTCTGGAATCTCATTTACGTCTTCTTGTGTAAAGACTGACAAAAAATAGTCATTAAATAGAGAACACATTTCCAGTTCGTTATCCGTCAGCTGTCCATTCCCAATTTTCAGAGGTCCTACCTTGGCTATCCCCAACAACAACAATGTTTTTACCTTCCTTGGTACAGTTCGTCGTGACGTTCCCAGTAGTCGACTCACATTCGTCTGGTAGCACAGAAAAGGAGTTCGAAGTTTCCACAGCAGTCTCTTTCTTCTTCGTCGTTACTACCTCTCCATTCGTCTTCTTGATCTTCAACTTCGTCCCATGCTGTCCGGCCACTGCCCAGGTTCCCTTCTTGACCTGAGGACTCACAACAGGAGGACTACTACGAATCCTCTTGTTTTCCTCCGTCAATCGCCGTATCTCAAGCTTCGCTACCCTCAATTCCTCCTTAAGCTGCTGGTAAAGTTGCTCAATAGGGGGCATCTTGATTCAGTCCACAGGGAGTACACTAGACACGTCTTCACTGAGCTAAGAACAGGTCACCACTGAAGCTAAGAACAGGTCACCACTGAGCTAAGAACAGGTCACCACTGAGCTAAGAACAGGTCACCACTGAAACTGAGCTAAGAACAGGTCACCACTGACTGAGCTAAGAACAGGTCACCACTGAACTGAGCATAGAAATAAAAATTATTATTATTATTATTATTATTATTTGCCCAGCCAGCAATTGACACCAATTGCCCTGGACAGCCATTCATCTCCAACTCCTCTCCTTGGCAAAATACCACATATGACAGGGTTCCCACCCTTCTTCCTAATTATGTCTATTGCTGACCTATACCTGCTAGTCAGGTCCTCACTCCTACGTCTGCCAACATCGTTGCCTCCAGCACTGAGACAGATAATAGGATTGCTCCCATTACCTCTCATGATGTCGTCCAGACGGCTAACAATATCCTCCATCCCAGCCCCAGTAGAACTTAGCCATACAGATTGCGAGAAGGACTTGGGGGTGATGGTAAGCAGCAACCTTAAACCAAGACAGCAATGCCTAAGCGTACGTAATAAGGCAAATAGATTACTGGGATTTATATCAAGAAGTGTAAGCAACAGAAGTCCAGAGGTTATATTACAGCTTTATACATCGTTAGTAAGGCCTCACCTTGATTACGCAGTTCAGTTCTGGTCTCCATATTACAGAATGGACATAAATTCGTTATAAAACATTCAGCGTAGAATGACTAAATTAATACATTGCATTAGAAATCTTCCTTACGAAGAAAGATTGAAGAGCCTTAAATTACATTCACTTGTAAGACGTAGAATGAGGGGAGACATGATCGAAGTATACAAGTGGAAAATGGGTATTAACAAAGGGGATATAAATAAGGTCTTGAGGATATCTCTCCAAGAGAGAACCGGCAATAATGGATTCAAGTTAGATAAGTTTAGATTTAGAAAGGATATAGGAAAGTATTGGTTTTTAAATAGGGTAGTTGATGAGTGGAACAGTCTGCCTAGTAGGGTTATTGAAGCTAGGACCTTGGTTAGTTTCAAATTTAGGTTGGATAAATTCATGAGTGAGAGGGGTTGGATTTGAATGGGAATTGCACATGAGTAAATATAATTATCAAAGCTTATTTCTTGGGTAGCATTTAAGATTGGGTTGAACAAATATCTTGTTAGTGGGATGGAATGTGAAGGACCTGCCTAATATAGGCCAACAGGCCTGCTGCAGTGTTCCTCCTTTCTTATGTTCTTATGTAATAAGACAAAGTTCCTGATGACCTACTATGAAATAAGTAAAGGACCCCAATGGAAATAAGTCACTCTGTCTGACTTTTTGGGTTATCCTATGTTCTCTACACATATGCTGCTATGTATGATAATCTATGTAACTGTATTTGTGTATACCTGAATAAACTTACTTACACTAACCCATAGGGTTTATGAGCCGAGTAAAAATTTATCTTATCACTTACCTACTTGTAATATACAAGTTTACCTGGAGAGAGTTCCGGGGGTCAACGCCCCCGTGGCCCGGTCTGTGACCAGGCCTCATGGTGGATCAGGGCCTGATCGACCAGGCTGTTACTGCTGGCCGCACGCAATCCAACTTTAAATGTAATATAGATTAAGAACTAGTATTAAGTCGCATGCATGCTAACGGCCATCATTGTAATGATTGTCTTTAAATGTAAAACACATATTGTAATTTTTACAGAAAAATAAATCATCTTGAATCTTGAACGTACGAACCACAGCGCGGCTGGTCAGGTACCGACTTTAGGTGCCTGTCTAGTGCATGCTTGAAGACAGCCAGGGGTCTATTGGTAATCCCGCATTGACCTCTTCGCTCTCGGGCCGAGAGGTTGTGCGCCGCAGTAGCTCCTGACTTTGTCCTGACGCAACTTCCGTTTTTCTACAAGATGGTGACCAGTAGGAGGAAGAGAAGCAACACAGTGTGTGTTGAGTTGCTACAGGGAGCTATCTACCCAACAAATGCTTCTGTTTTGCTGCCAGCGATCATCCGTGACACCTTTGGTGTTATCAATGATGACCTTTACGGTGTTGCCTTGAATGGCTCCAGGAGAATCTTTGTGAAATTCAACACGGCAGAGGCGTATGAGAAGACAGTGGAGCGCTACCAGGAGAAATGTATCATCGTAAATACTGGATTAGAGGTCAGGCTAAGGGATGCACCGACAGTATATAGTTATGTTCGTGTGCGAAACGAGCCATTTGAAACCATTGGAGTAGACTTAAGAGAGGTGTTTCAACAATATGGCGTTGTGCACACGACAACAATGGGGCGTTGGGCGGACGGACTCTATGCTGGTTTGCCTGAAGGCTCTTACACTTTAAAAATGTCCTTAAAACGCCTCATACCATCATATGTCATGCTGGACGACTTTCGAACGTAAGTTTTCGTCACGTACGCGGGACAGCGTAAGACTTGTAGAGTGTGTGGGGCATACGACCATATGGCGGCGGGGTGTCCCAAAGCCATGGCACCAAGAATGTTGGCCCCTAATGTACCTGTGGTACAATCCTCATTTGAGGAACATATACCTGCGAATGTTGTGGAGATGGGTAACGCCAGTTGGGCGGATGTAGTACAAGGAGTGGGGGACCGTTGTGTGACACTCCCTGAAGCACTGGATGCTTCACCTGTGGGTGAGTTGCAACATGAACTAGAGACTGATGGGATGGTGGGTGTTGCTTTTGCTTGTTATTTGCTGTTCTGCAATTGGTTTTTTTACTGTTCAATCAAGCTGTTCGATTGTCAGTTCGTTGGGCTAGCTTATGAAAGACTTCAGTCGGCCTGGTTATCGAGTCTTAACCCCCGGGCCCCTCATAAAAATCTACTCTTTTTGATATATCTGAATATTTGTAAATTGCTGACTTTTCCAGATGGAAAAAGCCAGATATATGTGCCTTCAGCACAATCTTATTGTTTATGAAAGCAGTGTGGGCTAACCCTAATTAATATTTTTAACATATTTATTTTTGATTTATTTTGCCCCCCTAGATTTTCTCCTTTGATAATAAACTTTTTAAATATATTTTTTTGTGATTCTCTCAGTTGGGATCCAATGGTGTTTGATAATATGTCAAATTTGGGCCAGGATACTGACTTTTTAAACCCCCATAACAGGCTGGATGCTAAAAAGGGCACCCTTTTTAGTGTTCCTGGAATTCTATTCTTATAGATATTTTTTTTTTAACGGAATAAAGAGTTTTCTGGTGGTTCGGAGGATGCCTTGGGAACGGACGGGATATTGCGGGGGAGGAAAAACAACAGGCTGTTGTTTGTTAGGGGATGGAGACAGGCTGAAGCGAGGGGGGGGTCATTGTGCATAGGGAAGGGAAGTGAACTGGGATGAGATGGAGGTTGGGGTTAAATCTAGAAAGAGGGCGGGAGGATCATCGGATGATGATATTCTAACACCCCCCAGCGTTCAGGCAAGAAGGTATGGGTGGAGGTCCCGGGAAAGGGAACGTGGGGCCCAGGGAAGGGTAGGGTCCATGGTGTGAGACAAGACAGGGATAAAGGTAGTATAGTAAAGAGTGCCGCAGGTAGACCACAGAAACCCAGGGAAACCCCGTGGCGTATTCCAGTGTTTAACTATAAATGCAAATGGCCTTATGGCTTAAGTAAAGTGTAGTTGGATGGAAGTAATACTGAGACGATATGACATAGACTTGTGTTTCATACAAGAGGTGTGGTAGAGATTTGAGATTAAAGGGTATCAAATGTTTGCAGGTAGCTCGGGAAGTTCAAGGTGGGGTAGCAGTGGTGTGAAAGAATCCATTCCCTTCCGATTGTTAGCTTGGGAGGAAGGAGGAGGGGGAGAGTAGTGAGGGTGGATGGAGTTTTGGGAGGCATACAGGGTGTGCTTTGTAGGTATTTACATGCCTGCTGACAGTAATCGTAGAGTTAAGGAGGAGTTTGGAGGGATGTCTTGACTTTTATTTGAGAGGGCTGCCGATGATTACATTGTTGGGTGGCTACTGGAATTGTATTATTAGGAAAAAGATGTTGAACCTAGAGGGGCAGGTTGTGAGTTAGGGGTCTTGCGAATTATTGAAGGAGGTGGGTTTTAGATGTGGTAAGGGGAGATGGTTGGGAGTAGAGCATACCTTCGTGAGAAGAGGATATGCTGCCAGATTAGATCGTGTGTATGTCACGAAGGATGTTACAGTGGGGAAGGTTCGCACGCTAGATATTGGTTTTTCAGATCATCGTGGTGTTTTAGTGGAGGTGATGTGGGAAGGAATGGTACGCAGGTACAGTAGTTTTTGGAAGATGAAGGTACGTTTGCTGAGGGGGGAGGAGGAGAGGACATTATTTGCTGAATGGTGGGAGTCATTATGGATAGAAGGGGCAGGGGAACGGGAGAAGGATTTTCTGGAATGGTGGGAAACATGTGCAAAGACGAGAATCAAAGAATTTTACAGAAATAGAGGTAAGGAGGAGGCTGGGTGGACGTTTAGTCTTCAGAATTATTTAGAGGGTCAGCTGCAGGAATGTTATGGGGGTATGTAAGTTTGGGAAATAGAGGAATTGAGGGTAGGTTAAAGGACATTCAAAATGACCGCTTTGACACCATAAGAGTTAGGGGAGGCATTGAGGAGGCATTATGGGGGATAAACCATCTAGTTGTGTGTTCTGACGGTTCAGGGACAGGCAGAGGTGTACTACAATCATGGGGTAGAAGTGTGTACAGGGGTAGGTGGCTATAACGTGGGACAAGTGTTAGGAACGACGGATGGTATAAGCAATTATGCTGATTTTTGGTTTGAGAGGAAATTAGCGGAGAGGACAGAGAGGGGTAGGAGGAGGGATTATGAGGAAGGAATACTGTGTCTTGGGAAAAGAGGAGTGTGAGAGATAAGTGGAAGATAAGTGAGCAGGAGGTGGGGAGGCTGTGGCTAGTTAACGTTAGGAAAGGCACCAGGTATACATGGAATACCTAATGACCTTTATGTTGTACACTGGGAGGCATTGTCGAGAATGTTTGGTGATTTTGTTCAATTGTATGAAAGAGGAAGGACAGTTGAAGGAAACGCAGGGTACAGGGGTGGTTTTTCTGTGCCAAAGAAAGGGGGAGGACCTTGGGGAATTATAGAACCTTATCCTCATGTGTGGGGATTATAAAATTTTGCTAAGATATTAGGTAATAGGATGAAATTGGTGCTTGACAAAGTCATACATCAGGCTGTTCGGTATACCTGGTAGAAGTATGAATGTGGGTCATGGTCGTATCAAGGATTTATTGAGGGAGGAAGGGGAGGGTGTTCTGGGAATGATTGAAGGAAGCGTATGATGTGTGGATCGACAAATGTTGGGGATTATGTTAAGAAGACAAGGGTATGGGGAGGAAATTGCTGCATGGGTAGAGACTTTGTATAATTCTGCAAAGGTGCGGGTGCAGGTGCATGGAAAGTTGGGATGACAGGTGATGATGGAAAGGGACTGAGACAGTGGTGTCCATTGTCACAAATCCTATTCCGTGTTTGCAAGATCCATTTTATAGGTTAATAGAGGAAGGAGGGAGAGAGTGGACAGGGGAGGCTTGTGGTGTGGGCATAGTGGGGTACGTAGATGATACAACTGTACTAGTGGGTGGGGAGGAAGGGTTGGCAACGTGAGACGTATTATAGATATTTTTGGGGCAAACAGGGATGAGGGTCAATGTGCAAAATTTAAGTTATTGGAAGTGGAATGTGGGTGGGAAGAGGCTTGGGAGAGGCGTATGGATGGAATGCTGTTGATAGGATTAAATTTGTGGAATAGTGTATATGGCGGATGTGGAAGAGGCTAGGCAGGTAAACTCTGTGGAGGTGGTGAGTAGGGCTCTGGGTAGACTGAGGGTTGGAGGCCGGGAGATGTAACACTACACAGAGGGTGGTGGTGGTGAATACTCTTGTATATAGTAAGGTGTGGAATGTGGCTACCGTGTATCCTTTGAGGATGGAAGATGTAAGGGAATTACAAAGGAAAGTGTTAAGGTATGTGTGGGGGTATGGAAGGCCTGGCTAAGAAAGGAGGTCGTCATGATGAAAGTCCGACGAGGTGGGTTGGGACTTATTCCCTTGGAAAGTAGGGTGAAAGCTGTGTATGTAAACAGTGTTTTTGAGAAAAGGGGATGGTGCGGGAATACGTGTAGGGAGGGTCATGGAGGATGAACGAAAGTGGTGGGAGGGAGGGATCTGCGGGTGTGTGAGGATATGGCAAGGCAGTTGTTGGCAGCGAGGAGCCTAAAAAGGGTAAAGGTGGGTAGGCTGGAAGGAAGTGAAAGGAAGGAGTGGTGCAGGGGCAGGAAAATTTCCGGTTTATAATTGGATGGAGATTTGGGGAATTTAGAAAGATGCGTTTCAGGCCAAGGGTTAGGGAAGTATTATATAGATTTTTATTGGGTATATTGGTGTCAAGGTCGGCATTGTATAGAATGGGGTTGGTGAGTACGAACGCATGTCAGTGGTGTGGGGATGAGGAGACAGTGTATCATGCTGTCACTTTATTAATCTCTAGATGGGGGAGGCTGTGGCTTGCAAGGGTAATAGTATTGGTGGGAGGGGGTCATTGCCCTTGAGGGCTTTAAGTTTTGATGTGGGGAAACACCGAGGAGGTAGGAAGGGCAATCATGTATGTAGTCCGGATTTTGTACATATCGTGGGGAATGCGGGAGGAGGGTGGCCTGTAGGGTGAGAGCATTAGCGGGTAGTGTGTATCGGTCCATGTGTAGAAACAGGATATTATATGGAGGAAAATGGGCATCGAATTTTTCTGAGGGATATAGATCATTAACGGTAGAAAATTATTACGTTGAAACGTAGTGCTGGAATGGACTGGTTCTTTGAAAGATAGGAGTAGGTAGGGTGGGGGTAGATGTTGTGTTGCATTTTTTCTAGGAGTCTAGCAGTATGATACTAGGGGAGGTGGAAGACTGGAGACTAATATACTCTGTTTTGAGAGATGAGGTAAAGACAACTGAAGGAAAGAGGAAATAGGAATAGGAGGATGACAGTGTGTATCAGAATGGACTATACTAACATTATGACGTGACGAAGGACTCTTCAAAGAAATGGAGTATGCCAGCGGGGTTTCCGAAGTGTTGAGAGGATGTGTTATTAATGTTTTATAATTTTCAAGACATGTGTCTTATAGGGAAATGCAAGGCTAGTTCCTATAAATGGTGTATTTAAATTTTTGTATTGCTTTAATGTGTTGGGAAACAAATGGATCAGAGGATATTTTGCTACCAATATTATAAGAGTTTCAGTTGTTAAGAGGTGATATTCCAGGGTACAAAGTTTCCTTTATTGATAAGACATATTAAACATATTAAGGACGTATGTACGGTTAATGCATTCTTTAATATGGGCATAGGCTTTATGAAAGTGTATGAACTGATCTTTTGATTATTGTAGTGTACTATTCTCATTATATATTGTTAGTTCTTGTGTTACTGTTAAATAGTCTTTGCACTCTTGGGATGATTGTAGGGTATAGGTTATCTGACGTCTTATATTGTACTAGTGCTATAACTTTTCATTTATATATTATTATGAATGTCTCGGGCGTGATGGTGACATTATCATGAGTCTGTGGAGGCATAATGTATCGAGATGTCAAATAAATATATTATATATATAGTATTGGTTACCTGATTTATTGTTGGTTATGACATCATTGTTTTAGATTAATGCACTAATGTTTAGGTTTTAATACCACTGTGTTCAGGGTTGGGTGTCATGATGTACAGTATTTAAACAATCTAGTGTTTCATGCAATAGTGAGAACACAACAAGCGGAGTGGACTGGTTGAGGCTTTACTTTGTTTATATTGATAAGACATATATATTATGGTATTTTGTATGGATACTGCATTAATTTATATGAGCATTGGCTTTATGGAAGAATAAGAAAGGATCTTTGATTATTGTAATGTACAATTCTTATTATATAGTGTTTGATTTTGTGTTACTGTTCTACACCACAAGTGGGATGGTAATTGTTGTATTTTGTTGTTCTGGAAGCAATAGTGAAGCACAGTTTGTAAAAACTTTTGTTCATGTACTGTTATATGTTTTATAATAAAATATAAAAAAAATTATCAAACTAACTGTTGACTATCTGTCAACTACGAGTGCAACAGGAAAAGATTCTCCTTCTATTCCGTGTACCTCTACTTTCCTCAACAATATCCATATACACAATATATTCATTACCATGATTGATCTCAAAACCTTTTTGAAATATATGTTAATAAATTCGTAAGACAGGAATGCCCCGAAAAATCGAGGGGAGATTCATTGATCAATTTATGTCTTTTTAAGGTGGCTTCAAATAGCCTCGGCATATATTGATCCCATCAATTTTCCCAAAATGGGGGTTAGGTTAATTTGGGGTATTTATTCAAAGCTAAGGACCCGTCTCCTGCTTTGTATAGGTATAATATGTCATTTTCCATTTCTGGCACTTGCCCGCTTGCAGGTGTGAATATCAAAATGGTATACAATACCAACAGGTTGGTAGGTAAGACACATAGGAACAGTTAGGCAACTTTATTCCGGAATAAAGTTGCCTAAATGTGCCTATGTTTCCTAAAAATATTGATGTGTTGAAAAGACTAGCCAATGGTTGTTAAGTGATCCTTAAATTCCTTTAAAAACCCTTAGAACAGTTCTTCAGGGCCCGGAAATTTGTTGGTTTTAATTTATCTGTTTGTCTGAAAAATATGTAACTAGTGATATGGATCTTGCATAACTTATTTTCTCCCTCAACATAATTTTTATTTCTGGAATTTCTCTAGTATCTTCCTTTGTAAAAACTAAGAGGAAACAAGTGTTGAAGATTTTTGAATTTCTTTCAGTCAGTAAACTGACCTGAGGAACTTTTAAGTAGGCCTGTCTTGCCCCTAATCTTACTTCTGTTCTTGAAAATTTTTTGGATTAATCCTCAATCCCTTGCAACTTTAAATTCATAATTTCTTTTGTTTTTTTTTTTTCCCCTTTTTTTAATTATATTCTTAATTCATATATTGATTTCTTAAATGCATCTTTTCCCCTTTTGATTCGAATGTAATCCCTCTCTTTGATGTATGATGATTTTTTATCTATTTTTTTTACCCATTTAGGTCATTTTTGTTCAATGTAATTTCCCTTTTGATACATAAGAAGTCTGGGCAGCAATTTTTTTAAAAATGGCATATTGGCACCATCACCACCACCTGACCCCATAGTCAGGTCCGATATTTCCCTCACCCAGGTAATATCTCAGTCCTATGAAATCAGGCAAGCAGAAGCAGAAATCAACGACATTAACTTGGTTGTATTAAAGTAATTCCATGATATATTGAAACTGGGTGATTTGTGATAACTTTCCTCAAGTTCATTATTACCCACAAGATCATTAATTAGTGATTCCTTGCTAAAAGGTTCTTTTCCCAAACTTTTTTAAAAAAAACAACCCCGTATTGTCCCAAAGAATGTCGCTAGACTCAAGATTTATTAATGACAAATTCTCAGTCAGTTTCTCTAAAGTTAAAGTCTCCCATTAACCAACATTTTCATATCTAGTCCTTATAAATTTTGTCCCATACAAATTTACTGCATTCCTTATCAAGTTTTGGGGAATCACACCCTAAATTATTTTCCATGCCTCAGAAATTTTTAAAAGTTCAATGTCTGTTTCTTTTAAATTTTATAATTTGTCTCATGCAATTGTTTAAATTTCTCTGACATACATAACTCCATTACCATTCCATTATTTTCAGTGTGGAATAATTTATAACCTTGAGCAGCATTCAGAACATTTCCATTCTTTCAGGTTGAATCTGGTCTCAGTTTAAGCAATAATATCTATTTTCCTTCACATCTTTATCTTCCCTATATTATATTTCTGTTTCCCCTATTTTAATTTAGTAAACCTTAAGTGAGTTAGTCATCGCTGCTCTCTATTGTTCTCTTTGTTTGTTGCCCAGTTCCATTGCATTTAATAAAAACAACTGCAGTGCTAGTCACGGCATTATGCCGGATGAGCCCCCGGCAATGCCGTGACGAAAATAAAAGGCTTACCATTCAAGGGGTTTTTTTCATTAGTGCATTATGCCGGGAGCACCATTAGCATGACGCCCAAATCCGCCACACTGCGTGCTTCTCAGTGCTCATGGCTGCCTGGTGAAAAATTTTCCCTTTGTCTCTCATCCCCCCCATTTTTTGTTCAGTGTTCCCTTTGGTTTGGGGCTATACATGTTTGATTATGGGAAAAAGGAAAGTCCATCTGAAACTATAGCTCAAATCACGGGGCTTCAAAAAATTTGGGGACCAGACGAAAAAATGGGGAGAATGTTGGTGTGTTGTGTGAGCGTTCAGTAGGAACTGGGTGCAGCGTTTAAAGGCTGGTGGCGGTGTCGAGTTACCATCCCAAACCTCGGCCTGGCCCCTCGAGGAAGACACCCTGTTTGTACCTTAACTTTTAAAAAAGCAGTTAAATCCCTAAGATAACTGTTAAATTTAAAAAAAAGAACCCACCTTTTAGAGGTGTCTGGAACTGTTTAAAAGTTCCTTTCTGCTTCTTTCAGTTTTTTTCTCCTGTGTTTTTTGTCCCACCCCCTTGTGGGCCCTTAACTCTCCTGCAGTGCTCCCCTTTTTTTGTCCCAAAAACTGTCCCTCCCCCCTCTTCTTTTTTACTATGACTACCACTCCATTTTACTATATTTCTACTGCCATTAAGAACATAAAAACATAAGAAAGGAACACTGCAGGAGGCCTGTTGGCCCCTAGGCAGGTCCTTCTTTTCCCCCAACAGAATATTTTTCTCAACCCCCTTTTCAATGCTATAAAAAATAAAACTTTGATAATTCTATTTTCTCATGTGCGAGTCCCCTCAAACCCCTCTCCTCAAAATTTATCCCAAAGTAAATTTTATACTACCAAGGTCCCATTAATAACCCCACTAGGCAGACTGTTCACTCATCAACTATATTTCCCAAACCCAAAACTTTTTATATCCCTTTTTAAAACCCCAAACATCTAACTTGAATCCATTATTGCAGGTTTCTCTTGGAGAAATTTCCCCAAGACCTTATTTATATCCCCCTTTTTTAAAACCCCTTTTCCACTTTATACCCCGGTCATGTCTCCCTCATTCTTCGTCCAAAATGAATGTAATTTTAGGGTCTTCAATCTTTTTTTTATGGA